>PVJI01014891.1:0-42779 GCA_004026765.1 Micronycteris hirsuta
ACCCATGCATCAATCCATCCATCCATCCTTCCTACCCTCCCTTCCTTTGTTCCACCCATCTATCCATCCATCTAACTATTCACCCACCCATCCACCACCCTCTGCCCACTCACCCTCTCCTTCATTCATGCAACAAATATGAGCACCTACTGTGTGCCCGCCACTTGGGATAAAGTCATGAATGAGAAACAGCCTACAAGGCGCTTGTTTACATAATCTAGTGGGGGAGGTGAAGCTAATAAAGAAAAGGGGTGTGTGACTCATTCTGTAATTCCTCTCCATTCAGACCTCCTGTTTCCCCAGGAGTCCACAGAGCAGCTCAGGAGTGGTTGCCCCCCCAAAAATCAGGGGGAGACCTGGGAGCCACCCCCCAAGCTGCTGGCCACACAGCAGGCTGGGCAGCCCTGCTAGGTCCCACTGCACACGGAGCGCGTGGACAAACTCAGAACAGAAACCCTGCAAGTCCAAGGGGGCGGGCGCCGCCAGCCTTCAACTCAGGCCCCGGGCTGGTGGCCCTGCCGCTGAAACCTCCTGCTGACCGCGCTCTGGCACTTAGAAATAAGCAGGTCCAGAGCCTGCCACCGAGTCACTCCTCAGCTTTCCTCTAGAAGGGGTCACGGAGGACTAACGCATTTAGATTTTTTAATGCTCTTTTCTAGATTAAAATTAGTGTTAAAAAAAAGAAAGACCCACGCGACCCCCATCAGACGTGACCATATGGGTCGGCCTCTTGCACACCAGCCCCCTCCCCGGAACTCGGAGCAAAGGGGCGGGGCTCCGCGTCTCCTGCGCAAACACAGCGCCCCACGGTTGCAGCTGCGGGGGCCGGGGCCGTGGCGGCCTGGCAGGTGCCAACCCAAGGCCAAAAGGGTCCATAGTGGCAGCTCAGAAACTCCGTTGAGGGCCTACTGTGTACCAGGCACGGGGGTCACAGCAGGCAAGGAGCCAGACGCGGTCTCTGTCATGACAACTAACAGTGCGTGGAGAGATGCGACCCAACCGGGACCAGAACCGTCAGATTGACAGGCAGAGGCGACCACAAGGGACCAGGCGGAGCCCCATCTGGGCAAAGTGGTCTGGCTGCAGAAGGGACGGGCACCACTGAAGCTCAGCGGGGGGCAGAGGGCCGGTCACGCAGGTCCTCCCGGGCCGGGAGGAGGCCGGAGTGGGTGTTGAACCCACGGCGAGGATGATGAAGCTGGGATTCGGGGGGAGACGCAGTGTGACTCAGGGTGTTTTCCGGAAGCTCTCTCCCCCAGCGGCCGGGGCAGAAGCAGAGCGCCCAGCTGGGGGGCCGCTGCACTGGTGCGTGCCCAGGTGCCGGCCTCCGGGCCTGAGTGGGGACAGCGGAAACGAGAGGAGTGGGGTCTGTCGGGGGTCCTGAGGCTGGGGTCAGGGCAGCACAGGCTGCAGGCTGGGCCTGGGAGACGGAGCAGGAACGGCCCATGGGAGACTCGGGTTTCCGGCCTGGGCACTGGGTCAGTCACGGCGACGAAGCCACGTGCTTGGGGGCGCGGGGGCGGGGAGCTTGGTGCTGCACCGCAGGAGGGCAGGTCCCTGGGACCCCACGGGACTGGCTGAAGTGGCAGCTGGACACCAGTCTGTACAGATCAAGGACAACAGGGCCGGGGCCAGTTCCAGGTGAGCTGCCCGGCTGAGAAACAAGGACACGGAGCCGCCGCGCAGGTCTCAGCAGAAGACAAGCCACCAGCCTGGTGGGTGGGGCAGAGACTGCCCCTCAGCCGTGCAAGAAGGAGGGGACATCTAGTTAGACGAGGGCAGGGGAGGCAGCATGGGGCGACCCCGGGAGAACCCCGAATGCATCACGGTCCAGGAGCAGGCGGAGTGCAGACAAAAAGCATGGATATCCTGGGGACAGACACGAGCTGAGGGAGGCCTTGGGTCCGGAGCGGTGGCCCTCGGTCAGCTGCCCTCAGGGATGCTCTGTTGGTGACCTCCGCCCTGTCACTGTCCCCGCTGATGTGAGCCCCTGCCTGGCACAGACGCCACCTGCCCAGGTGCCCAGGCACACAGCCGGGCCTCAGCCTGGGCCCCTGAGCGCCCGGAGGTCCTGGACGAGCCCTGAGGGTCCCCAACTTGGGTCCCTGGACACCAGTGAATCCCAGGCACATGCTGTGGAGACAGGAGCTCGGGGAGGGGGGGTCCTTTTCTCCAGAGCAGATGTGCCCACCCAGTCCAACACCAGCGCTTCCTTTAGGAGTCCAGCAGAGTGGGACTGGGGGTCCTCGTGGCGTGGCTGGAAGGCTGGAAGCATGCCGTGGCCCGCCCTGGTGGCCGCCTTCACACAGCTGGACATTTTTTCTCTGGGACCCTGAGCTGGGGGTGCAGGGAGGAGGTACCCGGCACGCCCTGCACCTGTGACGCCAACCAGCAGGAGTGTTCAGCGTTAAGCTGTGTCCTCCTTTGCCCCAAACCATACAAATCCAAACAAAACTGACCCCAGGGGCTCGGGGTGAGACGTTCCTGAGAAACGGGGTCTTTGCCAAGGTGACCGAGCTAAGACGAGGCCTTGAGGGCGCAGGACTGGGGCCCCGATGAAAGGAGGCGATGCAGACACAGATCCACAGACGGACGGACGCACGCACGGAGAAGGCGGCACGAAGGCCGTGTCTGCAGCCAAGGGGAGGCCTGCACCAGGCGCCCCTCGCGGCCCCAGGAGCAACCAGCCCTGCCGACCCCTTGACCTTGGACTTCCAGCCTCCAGAGCTGGGACCACGCCCCCACCCCAGGAGCCCTTGGTCACAGCTGCCCTCACAGAGAACCGAGGAACCATGGGGAAGAGATCCTGCACCACCTCCTGCCCCCTCCCCCCCCCTCCGCTCCCGGCCCCCCGGCCCAGTGCTGCTGTGCTCGAGGTGCCGGGCTCCAGCGCGGCACTCGGGGATGGGGTGGGGGGCGGCAGAGCCCCGTCATCAGTCGCAGAGGCCCCCGCAGAGGACAGGTGAGTGATCCCACCAACGAGGACGAAGAGAGACGATAAAAGAGCCTCGAGTCGGTTCAGGTTGAATCGGACGGCCGGCCAGGCACAAAACGGCTCACGCTCCGAGATCTGTTCCTTCCGGACAAAGGGTGCGGGTCCCACATGCGTCTGGTGGCTTCCGGATCGGCTGCTGCGTTCAGCCCGTGGGGCCGGGGTGGGGAGGCGGTGCCCAGTGGACAGGGAATAGAAAACTGGTTCATGAGGAGCAAAGACCAGCAGGAGAGGCTGTGAGGTGGGGGTTCGGGGGGGCAGGAAGTGAAGAAGAACAAGGATCCTTCCGGAAGGGCAGCACAGCAGGTGAAACCATGCAGAGGCCCGACAAGGAAAAGGGAGAGGCCTGCCCCCACAGGTGAGTCCACAGACCACGGCCACGGCACACAGGGGCCACAGGACACGTGGACGGCTGGTCTGAGCCTGGACCACGTTCTTACCAGCTCATGGGGTGTCTCCTCCATGCCAACACCCACGCACCCTTTTTCTTTCTTTCTTTTTTATAATCCTCACCCAAGGACATGCTCATTAATTTTAGAGAGAGAGGAAGGAAGGGAGATAGAGAGAGAGAGAAACATCGATCGGTTGCCTCTTGCATGCACCCCAACCAGGGACCGAACCCACAACCCAGGCACGTGCCCTGACCGAGAATCGAACCCACAACCTTTCAGTGTGTGGGACAGCACCCCAACCGAGCCACACTGGCCAGGGCCCTACCGGTCTCTTGTCATTCCCAGTTTGGCCATTTGAAAGTGATTCACATTAAGTCACGGGCTCCCGTGCCTGGCGCTGCAAGCTGAGGTCACACTGGAAACGGGCAGAGTCTGGGATCCCTTGCGTCACTGCAGGGAGGAGGTGACGGCCCACAGAAGCCAACTTCTCAGCCAGGACGGGCGCGTGGCTACCGCTGACCCTGCCTCCGCATGCCCGTGAATTCTACAGCCCCCGCACGGCCCAAAGCCCGACAGCAGACTGAGGACCTCGGCGGGCGCCTGCGGAAGCGGGGGTGCCGGGGACAGGCCCCGAGCCCCTCGGGCACCTCGGCCCTGCCCGACGGGGGCCCACGGGAGGTGCCACCTGCATTTTGGACCGGTGTGCTTCACAGGATAAATGCCTGTGCGTCCCCCAAACAAAGAGCCGGTGCCACGTTGCCATGACAACCGTGGAAGTCAGGGACTATTCTGACCTTCACTTTTCCATGAATTCGATGCGATTGGCTTGAAAACGTGAACCTTCTGTGACGAAACCGGTGCGCGCCAGGGGAGGGGCGTGCCCCCACGGCTGACCCAGGGCTCCCAGGGACACCTGCTCCTGAGACCGCGGACGCCCCGGCCCAGACGCCTCTAAAGGCCACAATCAGGAAACGGAAGTGGCCAGGTCTGGACGGGATCCGTGACCCTTCGGCCACCAGCACAGGGGAGGCAGAGACACTGCCACCCTCGGGATCTATTTCACCAGAGTGACCCTGGGCAGAGCCGCCCAGGATATTTCTCTTCCTCAGAGTCACTGCGAAGGTCCCGCCGGAGGGCCGCGCCCACGACGCCACCTACGCCCACCTCCTCGCTTTCTGTGAAGGAGGAGACCAAGCGCGCGGCGTGCCCGCGGCCACCGCGGCTCTCGCGTTTCCCCAGCTGCGCCCGGCTCACGGGACCCTTGCTGTTGTCTATGGCTGTCTCACAGGAGCAGGCGGCGAAATGCCAACGAGAAGGCAGAACTGGGTTTCCACCAGCACCTGTCGCCAGCACGCGGGCGAACGATCTTCCGTGACACCGGGCTGTCGGTGACGGAGCGTGGTGACCGCTGATGACAGGGTCCTACACAGGCGTGCTTTCCACGGAGTGAAGAACACGCCCATCCGTGCAGCCCGCCCAGCCCGACTGCACACCCACTCTATGCTGGGCACTGTTGGACATTCCACAGCCATGACCTTGACCCCAACCCCAGGCATCTCCAGCTCGGGGACAGCATATGGACGTGGAGCTGAGACCGGCCAGCTGAGCGAGCTCCTATCGGCAAGGCGTCCTCCGCTTTTCTCCCAAACCCCTTGGGGACAAGCAGAGCACAAACCCGCTCACCGCTATTTGTACGTGAATTGCTGGCAGTTAAGGAACGCTCACCCACCTGTGTAAAGAAGCACCTGTCTATCAGCTCACCTTCCATCCAATCCCAGAGGCTCCCCCATCCCACTTTGCTCCGCCCCCACCCCCCACCCCCCGGTTCCATCACCATGGACTTCACGAGCCCTGACGGCTCCTCCCCAGATTCTAATGTGTAAGCTGAGGCACAAACTGCCCGACTCAGGAGTGTTTCTCAGTCCGCTGAGATGCTGCTTCCCGGCAACTGTCATCATCTTGGCTCAAATAAACTTGCTAAAAATTCTAAAGTTTCTTAGGCTGACAAGGGGGAGGGTCCCGGTTCCTGCCCTGGGCCCCCACCCCCAGGCCCCCTTCCCAGATGGCCCTCAGGAGACCTGGATGGACCTTCCAGGGGTCGGACCAGGGAAAGAAAAGCCTTTTCTGGGGCTTCATGGCCTGTTTCCTGGAGATGCCCCCTCGGGTGGTCGGGGGTCCCATGTGGCCGATTTGCGCCTGGACCCGGCTGACCGCGACCCCGAGACGCATGCACCCCCAGCCACCTTGGGCGGTTTCCTTCTCTGCAGCCTCATTTCTTTCTTTCTTTTTTTTAAACATGTTTTGTTTTTTTTTTAAAGATTTTATTTATTTATTTTTAGAGAGAGGGGAAGGGAGGGAGAAAGAGAGGGAGAGAAACAGCAATGTATGGTTGCCTCTCACATGGCCCTCACTGGGGACCTGGCCTGCAACCCAGGCATGTGCCCTGACTGGGAATCGAACCGGGACCCTCTGGTTCCCATCCCATGCTCAATCCACTGAGCTACACCAGCCAGGGCTTGCAGCCTCATTTCTGACGACGATTCCTATGCTTCTCAATTTGTCCCTCCTGCCTCCGCCAACTCGGCATGCCGCACGTGCACAGCCGTCTGGGACTCTCACGTCCCGCTCCTCAGGCCAGCACGGCCACTGCCCTCTTCCCGCCCGGGCCGGGCCCAGCCCCTCCGATGGGGCCCGCACCCCCGCAGACCCACGGGGAGCCTCCCGGGAGGACGCTCAGGTCTCTGCGGGAGTCTGGCTCAGCCCTGACCAGCACCGAGCCCGAGTGCCGCCGCAGTGGGCGGAGCCCGTGCTCACCTGTAGTGGCCACGATGCCCCAAGACAGCCCGAGGGAGCGGGAATGTCCCAAGACAGCCCGAGGGAACAGACACTCCCAGAGAGGCAGAGCCCGTTCATCTGAGCGCATAACCTCCTCCGTCTGACTCCCAAACACACACGCCTCGGCACAGGTGCACACTCCCGGAAGTTCTGGTCGAGCAATGCCACATGACGACAGCACGTGTCTGTGGTGTAGGGTCGGAACCTGACCGGGAGGCGCTCCCCACGGCGGGCGGAGGACCCGGCACCGGTGGCAGAGCCCCAGAGCCCAGGGGCCGAGGTGCCCGGGACACCGGCAGTGCCTGTGCGGGTGGGCAGTGGGCCCCTGCCCTCGGCTGGCCTCCTGGAGACCACGCTCACTGCATGGTCCCCGCCTCCCTGCGTCCCGTTCCCTTGTGGGTCAGTTAGGACGTGATATCGACCTGGCGAACTATGTGCGTTTGTTACGTTGTCTGTGAGTTTCACTTGAGGGTGACGAAGGTGAGGTGACACCGTGGTATTTGCCACAAGAGGGGCTGGGGGCCTGACGTGGTTGGAGCCGCAGGACAAGGACGTGCTGGCACTGAATGTGACGTGCGGAGCACATGCGGTGGGGGTCTGGGGTGACGGCAGGTCCCAGGGCCCGAGACGGGGGGGGGGGGCTCCCCGAAGGGCCGGCCCTGCCCGGGACCAGGAAGCGAACCGCCAGAAATGCTCGGGCGTGGGGACTGGTTCAGCCTGAGGGCAGGAAGGTGTGGGTTTGTGCGGAGTTAGGTGGACTCGTGAGCGTCTCCCGCAGGATGCGCACGGTGGCAGCTGCCCGGGTCCACCTCGTGTGGGTCACGCGGCCAGGACTCCGTGAGAAGCGGGCACAGCAGGGCCTGTCCCCTGCCCAGGGCCTCCTCCCTCGGGCAGTGCGCTAAGGCCACGTGGCACGTGTGAGCCACGAGGGGGCTGCGTGGGGTGCGGGGACAGGAGGGGGGTGCCCGAGGGACGAACACGGGCAATGCAGACGACGCGCGTGCAAACACACTCGACAGGAGCCAGGGCCTGGCGGTCGCCCCCACACCCCAGAGGACAGTCAGCACAGCACTTGGGACAGACCGGGGACCACGGGGGACTTCCAAGTCAACAGTCACCGGCCCCGATGCCGAAAGTTCCCACGTGCAAAAACGCTCTCCCAACAGAACAGGTGCGCTCCTCGTGACTGTCACGAAGAGGCGTCACCTCAGCTCAAGACACGGCAACTCAGCTCTGGCCTGTGACGTGGGGCAGAAAACTTCGGGATGGATACAGAGTGGAGGGGGCGGCGGCGGCCAGCACAAGGCCAGTCCCTCAGCGGACAGGCAAAGGCGGACCATCGAGACCCCGGAGTGGGGCTGGTGGCGGCCCCTGCGTACAGAGGGTCCGGGCTGGCAGGACGGGGCCCTCGCAGGAATGGCTGCGCACTGCCCGCTGCCCCGCCCGAGGCAGGAGGCGGGAGGCGGGCGGCGAGACCGAGCAGCATCCGCTGTGACGTGACAGGTCGCTCGCATCGGCACAGGCGGCTGCGTCTCCCGGGCTTGATTGGCGTCTCCCTGCCCTGCCACTCGCTTTGAAAATCGTCTCTGGGAAGGCAGACAACAGCCGCCTCCCTTCCGCTCACACGCCAGCCCACCGTCCTCGGGACGGCACACTCTGAACGCCCAAGGCGGGGGGCTGGGCAAGGCTGGCCCGGATCGCCCCAATCCAACGACAGGAAAGAGCTTGGGGTTCGGGGCTTTCCCAGGACCTGCGCGCAAAGGATGCCACGTTTGCCGGGCACCCTCGTCTGGGTCCTGCAGCCGGGAGCGCGCGCCAGCGAGGCGCCGGGAAAACCAAGCGCGCTTCCCAGTCAGATCTACTTCATCGCACAGCAGGGGACGTCTCTCTCCCCAAACAGGTCTTTAAAAAATAAATCCTCACTCCGTGCAGTGGAGATTTCACACCCTCGCACGCGCACACACACACACCTTGCACACGTCCATGCCCCCTCCCCACACACCGCGTGGAGAATCTGTGTGGAAACACCGCCTGCTCACCGTCTACCGCCTCTGCATCGCCGAAGCGCAGTATCTGGGCTCTGGGTCCTGGAACCTAGCAACGGTAACCAAGTGCCCTGCCGGCTAGTCAGATGGCCGAGCTCACACGGCAGCCGGGTGCGCCTCGTTTGCAGACACCTGAGCCGCCCGCTCCGCTCACCGCGCCCGCGGGAGGACCGGACGCAGGAGGACAAACCTGGCTCAGTCGAAGACGAGCCACCCATGTGGTCTACGCCGTCTGCCCCCGCATCTCCCCGGAAAGCTGGGCAGAAACAAGGACCCCAGAGACCGCAGAACATAGGTGGTCCCAGCGCGAAGCTCCTCAGCCCGCCACATGCTTGGCATTTGCGGGGCTATTGCGGCCACACGCTCCCCGGGCCCCCGGCAGCCTGGTTTTGGGGGGCCCCCGTCGTCCAGGGGCCATCGTAAAGCCCCTGTGGCGAAGCTCTGAAACCCCGCTGGGCTCATGGCCTCAGCCACCGCCGGGCGCTGGAGGACGGTACGCAAGGATTAACTTGGGTTTCACGGTGGCTTTCACGCCATCGCTTTCTCCCAGCTGGCAAATAAATAACCAAACGGAGGTTGCGTTCGATTTTTTTTTTAAAGAGGTAGGGAGTAGAAAACACACGGCAAACACACGGCAGACCCACGGCATCGGGGGCAACCACGCACATACCGGCAGAGCTGTGAGCAGCCCGGGGCACCCCGAGATGTGATCTCCCTTTTAAAGAGACAGGTGCATCCACGTGGAGCTCCAGACCCCCTTCCGGATTCCGCAGCCCTGGGGGCGCCCGTTGGTCCCCTCCCTGGGCTCTGGCGGGTTTACCATCCTCCCCCTGAAGCCCCATCGCAGGCCCTGAAGTGCCCCGATGTCCCGGCCGTGCACTGCAGAACACAGGACCCGGCCCTCCCAGGCAGAGGCTGCCGGAGCTTTCTAAGGGACTTCTGCAGAAGGGCACCCAGGCAGCAGGCGGCACGTGGAACTCCGCGAAACGTCGGGCATTTAACTCGGTCACGCGGAAGCATCAGAACGGCCCCGCGCCCCCACCTGGGAGCCCAGCCCCGCAGCTCTACTCAGACACGCGACCCCACACGACTTTGGCAGAGGTGGCCCTGACCTCCATCCCCTTTGAGCTCGGAACCCGGCCCGGGAGGCCGGCTGCTCCACGGGTGCCCCAGCCCCGCAACGTGTCCAACACACAGAACTCGTCACGGGTTCGTCCTGACACGGGCTAAGCCCACAGTCTCCGGCTGAGGACGCGAGGCCCCGGTGCTCCGTATTCCTTCCCTGCTGTGGTGCAGCTTACAGGTCAAGGTTTGCGGATGACTGTAACCTAGAAACGCAGCCCGCAGCTCTTCCCCCCCAGCAGCCCCCACCGTAACAGGCAAACAGCCCGCGGCGGACGGGCTGAAGTCCTCCAGCGATCGTGCCAGACTCCCACCTCCACCCGAGAGGCCAGGAGCGGACAGATGAATTAGCCTTGACCAAGACGGGTGATGGTGGCCCCTTCGCCGGTCCCACACAATGCAGGTCAGAGCGGCCAAGCCACAGATGCCAGAAGGCCACGGAGCCACGGAGCCTCACACACTGCCGCCTGGACCCCCATCGAACACGGCCCCAGAACCACCCACTGCAAAGACAGAGAACCCGACCCCCCACAACCCCGGGCCCCTGCCTCTGCGCTCCAGAGCCCCCGTGACCTTTGCCCCCCAGCCCTGCTGGGCAGAGAGATGACATCACACCCTGGCCAGCACACCAGGCTCCACCCCTGACACCTCGACCAGGTGAGGGGGGACTGGGTGTTCATGTCAGGGAGGGAGGGGTGGGGGGCGACCTTGAAAGGGGAACACTGGCGGGGGGCACTCATTCAGCGGACTGCTGTACTGAGGCCCCACGACACGCCAGGCCCTGTGGGGAAGGCAGACACCATCCATGTTTATGGGGTAACAGGGTAGAGACACAACCCCCCAGCAACGGGTGGCCTCTGGTGGGTTGATGGTGGCCCCCCAAAGCCACGTCCAAGTCCTAATCCCTGGGTCCTGTCATCGTGACATCATTTGGAAACAGAGTCATTCGCTGATACCATTAGTTTAAGGATCTCAGGACGAGGGCATCCCGGGTGCCGGGTGGGAGCACACGAGCGGAGACGCGGCTGCAGACGGAGGCAGTGGGCGCCGTGGCTACGCAGACAGAACGCTCCAGAGGCGGATGAACTTGGGCTCGAGCCACGCGGGACCAGCCCCCTGGCGTGTGCCGGGGACTCCTGCATGGGAGACGCCGCCGGCACCCAGTCCGGGGCCCCTTGGCACCCGGTGCTCCCATGTGCCTGCAGGGCTTACCCCGCAGGGACCCACACCTCCCTGGTGAGCGTTTCCCTCGGCACTAGGAAGGAGCCAGAACTAACGAGGAACCTGAACTGGAGGGCAAACCGCGTCGCCCGTGGGGCGGGACGATGCCGAGGCTCCCCCAGCCGCCTGGGTCCCCGGTGGGGCTGGGCCTCGGGCGCCTGTGCTGTCACCTGCCTGCAGCCCCGTCCTTGCTCCCGGTCTGACTCCGGGGACTCAACCGCCAAGGCCGTGCCCTACGCCAGTTCTTTCCTTGGCACACGAAACAATGCTGCATCATGTGGGTGTGGAAGGAATGCGAGTTGCCCATGAAATGCTGGGCCCGCAGCTGCCAGGAGCTGGTCACAGTTCCGCAGCAGTGACTCAGTCACCCACAGGTAGGGCAGCTCTCTTAGACCCGCACATGGCAGTGACAAGACCCATGCAGGCCAAGGGCAGGGCCAGCACCAGGCCCGCCCACCACACATACATCCTGCCAGTACTGCGCACGGGGGATGCAGGGCTGGGGGTGCCAGGGCGCAGGGCACACGCCTGGCTCAAGTCTGGAGGTCCAGCTAACACGGCCTTGAATCGGGACCTTATGGCACGTTCACGGTGCTTCGATGGGTCAGCGCATTGAGTGACATCCCAACCACAAGGGACCCACAGCCTCGCGCCCCTCAGCTCTTCTCTGGGGCACGGTCCGCAGACTGGACTGAGACGGAACAGTTCGCACGGTGCCAGCCTCCTGGCTCACAATCATGGACCCTCATCAGATGACTCAGGGGAAAGAGAAAGCCTGTCTCCTCCTCCTTTGAGATCTGAAGGGACCTGCAGGAAGCGCGGCACTTCTGTGCTGTCCCTCCCATTCGGGGTGCGCGCTGGGCAAGCCCACGACGCGGGGGACCAGGCACACGGACTCCCTGCCTCGGGCGATTAGAAAAGCCGACCCCACATCTTCACGGAGCCCAGGTGGTTTATGAAGGTGCAGAAGGAAGGTGCCTCCCACCTCAGTCCCAGAACCGGGACACACAGAAGTCACAGGAGCCGGTGGGGGAGCCCCCAGACTGCCAGAGAGCATGCTCTTCACCCTTTCACCAAGTCATTGATCCCACCCAAGAGCAGTAACTGAAATTATTAGCCCACCACGGTAAGTGTGTTACTAAGTAACTAAAATGCATTCACCCCCCATTATAAACATTACTAAGTAACTAAAATGTATTTACCCAACGTTGTAAATGCATTACTAAGTAACTAAAATACATTCATCCAACGTTATAAGTGTATTACCAGTAACTAAAATGTATTCACCCAACAAACAGTATCACTTTTATAATAAAAAAGAACCCTGCTGCTTCTAAAGAGGCATTTGCTCCCCAGACAAGAAAGCTAATTATATCTCAAAATGGAAGGGAGGAGCCAGGAACCTCTCCAACCCAGGTTCCAAAATCAACTCAGTGCGTCAAGGGCTTGGTTTCTGAGGCAGTTTTCGAGGCGGGCAGGTCGGCAGACTCGTGGCGAGCCGGGAAGGGCTGTGGGTCTGCAGGGCAGGCAGGGCTGGAGGCGGGGGTCAGCATCCCCAGTGTTTCTTGGCCCCGTTCCAAGAGCCAGGGAAGCAGCCCCTTCCTGCCTCCCTCTGCCACGGGCGCCCCCATCAAGGTGAATGCTTAACAAGGATAATGAGAGGAGCCCTGAGCTTGTCCCCATCATAGACAACTCAGAGATCCACGGAGCTTGTGGGGCCCATGAACAATCTCCCCCATAGTGGGGGAGACCCTCCCTCACACTCCCTCCCCTTGCCTCCATGCTGCGTGCCCTGCTTTATAGAATCCCAGTTCCCTTCCCAGCAGTGGTGTTTTGGGGCCTCCAGGCAGCCGTATCTGATGGTACTGCTCTCGGATTAGGGGGGCGGTGGGGACTCTGAGCGCACACTTCATTTTCTAAATCACTGTGCAGACACTCGCTCATCCATCTCGATAATGCGCTCACAGAGGTGCTGATGCGGCCCAGGCGCGGGCCGCATCTCGAAGCAATGAAGCGATTTGCCCCGGCTCGGGGGAGGGGTCCGCGTCAGCATCGTGCAGCCTGGGGGAGGCCCGGGGCTCAGCACCGGGCGCCCCGCGATGCAAGCGCAGCATCTGGCTCTGCAGCCTTGCGGTTTGCAGAGGCAGGGCGGGTACCAGCCACACACTCCAGGAGGCAGGGACTCGGCAGCCAGACGGGAGGTCCAGCTCACCCCCGACACCAGACACAGGAACAGGGGCGCAGGCAGGGGGAGACACAGATGCCATCGGCTACCTCTGCAGGCGCCCACCCGCCTCGAGGGGATGGCACCATGGGCGAGAGCTCACCGCTGCCGGTCCAGTGGGGCTGCTCCCCGCTGCAGCTCCGATGCCAGCCCGGGGCCGGAGGAAACAGGCCGGCCGGCTCTTCCAAGATGCAAGACTGGGCCCAGCCGCCGGCAGGGCGGTGGGAGAGAGGAGGAGCCCCAGGGCCAGCCCTCCTGGTCGGCGCAAGGGGCACTGGAAAGGGGAAGGGCCGTCAGCACCCTCGTGGAGCACGGTGGGGCGGATGCAGGGAGGAGGGTGGAGATGGCGGTGCCCCCTGGCTCGCTCGCCTCATTTAGTTGCTGTCTCTTTGTTTAAGGGGAGGTGTGTGTGTTACAGAATCTTCCAGAAAACCCATTTAGGTTAGTCACAAAGGAACAGGCTCACCAGCGGCACAGCCACGCCCCACAGCCTGCGGCCGCTTTGCCAACCTCGCTCCCTAATTCCTAGGGATTTCCTGAGCCCCGGCCCGCCTTGAGTTTAAAGAACCCAAGAACAGGGACAGAAAAGACGTTACTGCTCTGCTTTCTAGTAAGTTTCTGCTAAACGTGGACCCTGAACCGATCTGACGGGGAAGACCGAGGGTGGGGAGCGTCTGCCGAGCCCCCTCGCCCGCCGCGCCCTCTGGGGTCGGTGCACGTGCCTACGTACCAATGTCTGTCTCCTTGTGGTTCTTGATGTACTCTGCCAGCTCGAAGTTGCCCGCTATGATGGCCACCTGCAAGACAGGACAGCGGGTTACGGAGGCACGGCACCCGGCTTACACCCCGCACAGCACCCCGAGCCGGGCCGGGGCTCCCGCTTGCAAAGCAACAGATGTTTCAGCCGCACAAGGACCCGACTCGCGTGCACTGTGAAACGGTCGCCACCTCAGACAGGTGCAGTTCACGCTCCCTCGTGATGAGACCCCTGGGATCTACTCTCTCGGCGACTTTCAGACGCGCAGGCCACAGCGCGCTCCCTCAGAGCTCCCGGCCGCCTGACAGCGGCGAGGACGTGAGCGGCGCCAGCACCCGGCAGACCACCGCGGGAGCCCCTCAAAGCCGGAGCCCGGGGACCCCTCGGACTGGCCCATGGTCCCACCAGGCCCAGCTGGTCCCAACACTGACCCCTGGGAGTCCGCGCTTCCGTGCGACAGGAGCCAGTCCCCGAAACTGGACATGCAGGGAGTCCTGAAGTCTGTGTTCAAAGCTCATCGTCAGAGTTTAGGTCGGGGGAACAATCGCACCCACACACGTGTGCACGGCCCGGTGGGGGCGGCCTCAGGGACGGCACCCGCAGCCGAGGGTTCCAGCCCTGCGGACCCTGACCCGCTGACCCGCTGACCAAAGCGGTTACGCCGTGGCACCACCCGATGCCCCGGGCCCTGGAAGCCTTCGGCCAGACCCACGCAGCCAGTAGCCAAGGCCAGCGTCTCCCTGGCTTGTTGGTGACGGGCGACCACGGCAGGTCCTGTGCACACCAGCCGGGGGCCGGGAGCCGCGGGGTGGGAGGCAAAGGCCATCTCAGGGGCGGCCGTGGTTCTGCGGATACAGAGGCAATGACCTTCCTCAGCCTCCCGCCCACCCCGCTGGGGCCCAGGCTTCAGACTGCAGCCCCAGACGTGGGAGCAGGACAGAGACGAGGACTCCAGGCGGGGTGTCGATACAGCCCCCCGAGAAGCCGGCGACCCAGTCTGCTGGCGTGGACAATGCGAACACGCAGGGAGGGCCACAGGGGGACACAAACCGCCCGCCCTGACGTCACGGAGGGGCGCCTGCTCCGGCTCACGCCTGGTGCTTTCAGCCAGACGCTCAGAGGCAGGGCTCCCTCCCACTGAGCGGGGTGAGGACAGAATAGAAAACCAGAAGACACCAAGTGCCGGCGAGGGCGTGGGCCCTGCTGGTGGGCACGTGGGCACCGCAGCTGCTGCGGAAAACGGGGCGGAGCGTCCCCGACGAGTTGAACGCAGAGTGGCCGTTCCGTCCAACAAACCCAACGCTGGGCAGAGACCCAACGGGACAGCTGATGAGCTTGCCGCCGACCTGACGTGTCCATGTGGCTGGGCCTTGGGGCGCCCAGACACCCGGCCGAGTGCCGCTCCGGCGTGTCTGCACGGGCGTTTTCAGATGCCACTGACCTTGGACTCTGGACCCCGAGAAGCAGGCGGCCTCTCGCGTGGGGGAGGGGTCTCGCCCGATCGGTCAGAGACCCGAGTAGAACAAACACAGCGGAGTCTCCACAGAGCAAAAAATGGGGGCCCTTCTGCCTGATGCATGAGGGGACATCTGTCTGCCCCCTTCGAGGTAAAGGAAAGGAAGTGCAGACTCCAGTCCTGCCCCCCCCACCCCGAGGGTTTACCAGTAAAGGCAGCTGGGCCGCGCCCTTTCCAAACGCCGCCCACCGTCCGACACTTGGCAGCACACGGAGGAAACTCAGGGTGTAAAGCTCGTTATTCCACTCTATAAAGCCCTCGGTTCCCTTGGCGCCCGCCAGTTCCCAGCCGCTTCCACCCCCCCATCCCCCCCCAGGCCACTCCGGCAGCTCCAACGCCCGGCGTGTGCGACGGACGTGAATTGCGTTCAACACGATCAAATAACACGAAATTGCATTTTAATGCCTTTGGGAGTTTTTTAAGTGCCAGAAGGCACTTACTTTGTGAGAAAAAACCTGGGGGTGGTGAATTCAGTCCCTCGGGCCCAGCAGATAAAATTCGGGAGAAAGAAGAAAACGGAGGATGGAGGAGAAAGGGGTGGGGAAGACAGCAAAGAAAAAGGGGGAGTTTTCCGCCCTGGCCCAGTGGCTCAGTTTGTTGGAACATCGTCCTGTACACCAAAGAGTTGCTGGTTCAATTCCCAGTCAGGGCACATGTCTGGGTTATAGGTTCGATTCCCGGCTGGGGCGCGTGTAGGAGGCAACCAATTGATGTTTCTCACATTAATAGTTCTTTCCCTCTCCCTCCCTCTCGCTCTCAAATTAATAAACATATCCTTGGGTTAGGATTTTTTAAAAGAAAATTTTAAGGATTTTAAAAAGAATTTTTAAAGGCGGAGATAAGTTTCTCTAAATGAGTTTGTAACATTGTTGCAAAAAGTTGAAAACCACTAAAAATATAAGCCAAGGACTCGAAGCTTCCACGGGATTGGGGTCTTCGGGCTCAAAGAGACGTTGTGCGTTTAGATGTGGGCTCGGTTTAAGCCCCGCCCCCAGCATGCCTGAAACCCGCCGCCCGCCGCCCGCCCTCCGGGAAAGGCTCCGTTTCAGGAAAGGGTTTCCCCGCCCTGGCCCTGGTGGACTTGCTGGTCCCCCAGCTCTGCTGTGTTTGTGACTCCGCGGGGGCACGTCTCTCTGTTTCCACTCAGAACACGCCGTTTCTTTAAGACACAATCATCTAATCGTTCAGGTAACACTCTGCACACTGCATTAGGGAGGCAGCTGGCACGGGGACCTTGCCCCTAGAGCAGCCACGAGAGCGCACTTGGTGAACCGCGGATCCTGCTGGAGCGGCCAGCTGAGGAACCGCTGGGTGCCCGGGGCTCATCTGGGGGGCTGTGAGGGCCTCCAAGCAGTGACAGAGCCCCTGGGCCACGCCGACTGCCCAGGACCCCGAGAAGGCACTCGAAGGCCGTGTCTGACCTCGGACCCGGGGGCCGCATGCGGCCACACGGACTCGGCTCTGACGCCTTCTGCCATGACACCCATTCTGCCTGCCTCTCTGCGTCCCTTTCGACACCACCCGCCTGTCCCCCCTGACAGCCCAGCAGCCCCCAAACCACTGGGGAGAGGAAAGCCACCCACACACTCTTGCCCACCCTGGACCCACAAGAGAACCCGGGGAAAGACGGGAAACTCAGACCAGCATGAAAAGCCTCACAAAACCCCCGGCACCTCGTGGGCCAGTCGGAGAGGCCGAGTGTGAAAAGGGAGGAACTCGCTCGTCAAGAGGGTTTCACTTCGCCCCTTGGAAGGTTCCGGGCACCAGCGCCGCTCACTTTGAAAAGCCCTCTGTCGCTGCAGGCTGTGTTCTTCGCCTCGGTCAGGCACCGTGCGGGCGGCTGACCGCTCTGCAGCCGACTTCGGTGGCATCTGGGGCTCCCTGCTGGCGGGACAGGCTCGTCCGTGGTCTTGAGGTTGCACATCAACACGCCGACGTCCTCCTCTGAACACAGACCTCGGTCCCTTCGAGACCCTCCAGTCCCCCAAAATCTCAGACGTGCCTGGCTCTGTCCCCAGAGTTGCCGGCCCCCTCGGTCCCCTGGTCACTGCACCCGGCGCCCAGCGTCGTCACTCTTCCAGTTACGATTCCTGCTGCCGTCTGCGGACCGGCGATGAGACAATAACCCACAACAGCCGTTGGCACGAGAGGGCAGGGGCCACGAGGGCAGGGGCCACGGGGACAGAGGCCACGAGGGCAGGGGGTCATGGGGGCAGGGGCCACGGGGACAGAGGCCACAAGGGCAGGGGCCATGGGGACAGGGGCCACGAGGGCAGGGGCCACGAGGGCAGAGGCCACAAGGGCAGGGGCAGCTCAGTCTGGTCCCTCCCTGTTTCTCACAAGACCTGGAACCAATACCCACCAGTGGCCCTGTGACCCCTTCGCAGCTCCCTCCGTGGGACCAAAGGCCCCGAAGCGACCGCACCCTGACGCAGGGCCCCTTTCAGAGGCGAGGGTCTGCAGTCCAGGAAGAACCCCGTCGACCCTGCCCCCACCCTGGATCAGGGGACAGATTCGAGCCCTGACTCTCGCCTCCTCGCTGGCCGGCCTGCACATGGAAGCCTCTGCCATCTCTCAGAGCCCGGGCTGCACTTTTGCCTCCCACAGGCATTGGGTGTGAGTGTGTGAGTGTGTGAGTGTGTGAGTGTGTGTGTGTGGAGGCGCCACAAGAAGGGCGCCACCTAGTGGCAGCCAGAAAGATGTCACATCACTGTCACACCAGAGCCTTCCGGACTACTGACCTAATTACCTTGAAGTAAATCATCATCACGTTTTACAAGAAAGTCCATGGTGGCTTCTTGTACCTTCTTTCTTTCTGAACCACAGCCGGACCTACCGGCACCTCTGCGTTTGCCAGGTCCTTCCTCATAGCCGTGCTCACTGCTACGCTCTGCCACGCTCACCGCCACACCCACGGCCACACTCTCGGCCACGCTCTCGGCCACCCTCACCAACACGCTCCCTGCCACGCTCTCGGCCATGCTCTCCACCAGGCAGAAGTGTCCCTCCTTTCTGGAGCCGGACACATCCAGGGAGGCCTCCCCATTTTCTGCAGAAAAGGGTTAAAGAAGAAGGACCGACGGTAATCCCCTCTGTCGGTGGCTCGCCCAAAGCCCTGTAAGCCGGATCAGGCGCTTTAATCCCAGGGACAGATGACCCCCTCGGACACCCAGCGCCCCCCCGGGGCGGGGGCAGACCCGCACTGGGCCCCTGCTGGGTGTGGCACTCACGGGGGGCTGCCATGGGAAGGTCAGAGGACATGGGGAACAACCTAGGAAGGACAGGGTGGGAGCCAGAATAAGGGACACCCTCCATGTCCACCTCGCTGTGCTGTCCCAGGTCGCAGAGCGGACGGAGGCAGGAAAACCCCTCAGCGATGATGAGAGTCCCGGATGTGACTGCGGCAGCGCAGAAGGACTAACTCCTGCACACCCATGTGCGCACACACACACACCACACACCACCCTCCCCCCGGCGTCCACGAGGGAGCACGGCACGCACAGGCCTGTCTCCAGAGCTCTGACGGAGCTTGATTCGCAGGAAGGGGACAGGGACAGAATCCTCCACCTGTGTCACTTAGATGGCAGAAGATCCCCTGCCCTCCAAGCAGCAAGCACACCGCCCGCAGCCCCCCGCCGCCTGGGTGGAGAGGCCGCGCGAAGCTCTCACCTGAGGGGAGAAACAGACGGGACTCGGAAGGAGAGGGAGGGATGCCGATTTCCCAGTATTTACCTCGTTTGACAGATTTGATTTTGAGAAGGAGGCAAATATTCTAAATCCGTATAAATAAAATCAAAACTGTAAAAACAATCTCTAAACATCAGAAATAAAATTAAACAAGTGAACCTCAAGGCGTACACGTAGTTGGTGGCATAAACACATAAGAAAGTCACTCGAAGCGGCTCTCAGACTCAGGAGTCACAGGTCCCTGACGGGATGGACGCGCTGACAAAGCAAACAGAAATCGCAAGCCTGTGTGTGGGTGGGTGGAGCCTCGCCCTTTGGGTGGGGGCACTGGCATCCGTGGGGGTCCCGGGTGCGCAGGATCGGGGAGGCCCGTGAGAACCGCGTCCTGGATTACGGCAGCCCGCATCAAGAGGACTGGCGCTGTGTGTGTGACCTTTCAACCCAGCCCCCCGCGCACTTGCACGGTGACCCCTGGTACCGATCTGCACTAAGAGTGAGGTCTCCCTGGGGACAGGGGCTGATTCTGAGCCTGAGACAGGAAACCGACTACAAGGACAGGAAACATTGTGCCCACCGGAAACAAGGACGCTGCCTATGACCACGAGGCCACCTGAACGGGCCTCCGCTGAGCGAGACAGGGGTGAGGAGGCAGCCGGAGGCGGGCGGGCGCTCCCACCAAGCAGACACACATCTTTGGAGCATCAGAGAGCTTCTGGAGCCACGAAGCCCAGCGGAGCCGTGGTTCCAGGAGGGACGGCAGAGCAGCGGCGAGCCGGCCCCCGGAGCCGCTTTCCCACTCATTCGCACAGTCCGGACTCGGGGAAGGGGCTGAGGATCCCGGAGCCGGTCCGTGCTGGGGGAAGAGATCGGTGGGGTTTACAGCGGTGGGTCGCGCAGGGCCAGGGAGCAGTCAGAACTGCCGGCGGGAGGGGCCGGAGTCTGGGGGACGAGGAGGAGCGGGAACTGGAACGTCACATTCAGCGGCTTTGCCTTTCAGGACGTTTGGTGACACCGGCACTCCGAGCATCAGAAAGCTCAAGAGTCAGGCGTGAGGGATGGGTGTGCAAGACCCGCCGGGGCGGGGGTGGGGGGGCACCCGGCAAAGACGACAGGTGCTCAGTTAGGGCAGCTTGGGGCCCCGGCGTGGAAGAAAGGGACAGCTGGCCCCCAGCCCCGACCCAGGCCCGTCTCCCGCGAGATGGGGGTGAAAAGCCCCCGCTCGACCGACCTAGCCCCCCAGAGGGCAATCCTCTCTGAAAGAAAAGAACACTACCTGAACCCCCCACCCCCGATTTTTAAATGCCTGCCAGGCCAGCACACCCAGCCAGCGCCGCTCATCCCCAGAGCCCGTCCGGCAGGCTGAAAAACCGCGAAAACCGCCAGCAGAAACAGACCCGTGGACGGTCGGCCCAGATGTTTGCGTGGACGGCTGGGGACGTTCACATCATTATTATCTTTCATAAAGGAAACACCGGAGAAAGATGGTGGAAGGGACGGCCGATGTCGCCAGAGAACTGGGAGGCAGGAAAAAGAATCCCCCGTACACATCACCCCGGAGACAGAGACGTACAGGTAAGGGCCTCCGGGGCGGTTTTGGGGTCGGACCGCACACAGACGGCGGGGAGGGCGGTGGCCAGCGGGCCCCTCAGAAACCTATGAGCCAGAGCACAGAGAATAAAGCGGGGGAGGAAGAAAGGGGACACGCAGCACACTGCACGATTACACGCCTGACGGGGCGTGGCCGGACGCTTAGGAGGGAAGACGGGACGGATCAGGAGTGGCGCCTTCCCGCGGAGCTGCCTGGCCTGACGGCACACGCAGGCCCACAGACGCCAAAAGCTGTGTGAGTCTCAAGCACAATGAATAAAAACAGGGGAAACAGAGAAACGCTGACCAGGACGGACAAGGAGTTTATAAAGCAGCCGGGGCTCGCGGGCAAATAGCCACCACCTCCCCTTGCGAAGACGAAACCCTTCCGCTCTCTTCCAGAGAAACCGGAGAAGCCAGAGGGCAAGGAAAGGCCCAAAGAAGGTAACGGCCAGCCGAGAACCGACACCTGACGGGCAAACGCGACCTCCGAACGAGAAGGCTACGTCTGATCGTGTTCAGAGAAGTCGGACCGGCCAGAGCTCCAAAAGGACTTTCTTCTAGCAAAAGAAACGCGCTCCCACAAGGGACCACAACCCTCAGGAAGGAGTGAAAAGCGAATGAAAATAAGTGAGCGGGTGGTAAAAAGAAGGAAAATGGGAGGTAGAAACTTCTGAACGCGTCACCGAAGCTGTGGACAAAGGAGAGAGAGCCAGGGGGTGACCTAAACATGGACACAGCGCGATCCCGTTTTCTACTTTCAAAAACCGTGGGCAATGTTAAAAGAAAAGACAAATTTGAAAACATAATCCGTAACCAACCGGTGGTGGGTAAGAACGGCGATACCTACCACGTTATTACCTACAACAGAGAAGCCCAAACCCCAAACGGGCAAAACCAATGGGCAACCTTTGTACCAAGGAGCAGCCGGGAGCCAAGTGTTGGCAAAACCATCAATGTCGGCAAAAGCCTGCAGTGCGTGGCCAGTGGCGGGAGCCGGGGAGGGGGGGGTCCGGTGTTCTGGGCCAGGGTGTGTGTGGAGGACGTAAGGGGTAGGGGGGCAAGGTTACACTGTGACTACCGGGTCCTCGGTGATCACCTGCATCCTGGGCGCCAGACGCCTCGTCACCGCTCGGTGACCGTCCACCAAGTGGCCCCAGACCCGGCGGGGAGCCCGGCATCGGGGGCAGGAGGCACCAGGCTGGCTAGTCCCCCACGTCGATGTCACAGTGGGAAATGAACACTGGGCTCCGGGGGCCGCCGTGACGTGCTCTCCAAATGGGCTGGGGTCAGCACCGTCCCCTCCGCGCCCGGGGACAGCGCAGGGCCAGACCCCGACTCCAGGCCTGAAGTTCTTCTGTCTGCCAGTGGCTTCCACGGGCGGCAAAGTCAGACGCTCACATCCCGGCCGATGTCGACGCGGCCGGCCGGTGGTGCTCAGAGGCCACCGCTTCCCCCTGGGGCTCCGGCCGGGGCACGGTGCCCGGCCCCCTCTGTTTCCGGCCCTTTCCTTCCCGGTTTAGACTTCACGCATGACCACCACGCGCAAAACTGCCGTCTCCTTTGCAAAAGGGCTCCCGTAGGGAGCGACTCTGGAGTCCAGCTTACGTCTCCCCCAAAAGTCGATACTCTGAGGACACAGACAGCATCTCCCAGGGTTTGTGTTGAGTTCGGTCTCTTCCTGCATCCCCACCGCCGGCCCGGCCCACAGGAGGGCAGCACCCAGCAGACGGATGTCCCAGCCCTGCCCACCCGGACATCACTCTGAGCCTCCTTCCTCAGTGCGCGAGGAAGTGCAGAGCCCCCTGAGACACGGGGGCAGGCGCGTGGGGGGGGGCTCACACGGGCTGCTAGTCCCCTCTGCACGCGGCAGCAGCCTCCCGCTGGCCCCCCGCCTTTACGAAGCGACTGTCAGAGGCGCCCCCCCTTCGCTCAGGGACCAGGGATATGTATTGCAACGGCGCCCTGCCCCGGGGCTCCGGGCTAAGAAACACGCACACTGTCGGAAGGACCGCCCGCCAGCGGGAGGAAGACCCTCAGCGTGCCGGCGGCCGAGGTGCCTGAGAGCGGCAGGCGCCACCTGGAACCTTCTCCAGGCCGTGTGGTGGGCCCACAGCACGACCCCGGAGGGCGGCCCTGTGTCTCCTCCGTTGCCCGTGGCCACCTGGCGCACCAGCAACCGACACAGCGGGGAAATCTGGGACACAGCCAGTCACATAACGCCTGGAAGAAAAGCACCTGGGGGCACAGGACCCCCGGAGAGCCCAGAGCCTGGTGCAGTGTTGGGGTTTAAATGCAAAAGCAAACCCACCCTGCGAACGTGACCTTGGCATCCGTCCCCGGCTTGCCCCGCGACGCACACACAGCGCCGGCTCCCCCCACCCTGGGGCACACACGGCTTATTCTCACAGAAGTCACAGAAGTCCCGTCCTCTCCCGTCCCTACGAACAGCGACTTAGCCCACCACGGGCCAGCGCTCCTAGGGAGGCACAGGGCGGGCTCCGGCTGTGGTCACCGGCCGTGGTCACGCAGCCTGCCTGTCCTGTGATTCTGTGGAGAGACACCTTGTTCAGCGCATCCTGTCGGCTTGCTGACGTGGAAGCGCAGCAAACGGTGCTGCCGTCGGCCCGGACGCAGCTCATCCGGCACCCGCGTCTCCTCCACAAAGCCCGCGAAGCCTCCCTGGGCTTAGGGGCCGCGGCCCCACGGCCCCGCACTGGGGGCCCTTCCCAGCAGCGAAGGCACCAGGAGAAAGCACACGGAGGCAGGAAACTCCACACGTTTTCATTTGGGTTGCACATAAATTTTGGGGAGCAGGAGAATTTGCAAACACAGACTCCGCGAGCCACGGGGTGGACAGCACAGAGGGGTCTGCTGTCCGTCTGACTTCAGCCCTCACTTCCCACTGCGGCTCACTGGTCCCTCGTCCGCTAGTTCAGGCCACGTGACCTCCGCGGCTGCTCCGCTCTGCGCAGACCTTGTGTAAACACACAGGGGCATAGTGTTCCAATAAAACTTTATTCACAAACACAAGGCGACAGGCCCTGACCGGTAGGGCTCGGTTGGTTGGGACAGAGATGAAACAGGGGCAGAGCCTTCAGGCCTCGTCACCGGACGGCTGGCTGGCTGGAAGCACCGACAGCGTGGGGGGCTTTGCCCACCCACATCAGCTCGTGCAGGCTGAGCCGCACCAGCGACGAGGGCTGGCGGTCCCGGCCCCGCTGGTGTGCTGATGTCATTCCAGCCCTTCCGCAGTGACCGCCCTGGCCAGGTGGGCCCACAGCCTGAGCCGCGCCCAGCTCACCACCAGGAAGGGGCGAGGCCGCTGCCCAGAGCCTGGCCTCGCAGAGCTAGGCGCTTTCTGCGACAACAGGGACACCCAGACGCCGTCCACCGACACGCATGTGCAAACGGTGACGCCCCACAAAGTGCGCCATGAACGGAGCCCCGTCCCGCGCTGCCGCCCGAGCCCGGCCCCGAGAGGAAGGAGCCGGACACCGGCCGCGGAGCAAGTGCTTCCACGGAGAGGAGGGCCGGGCCTGGGCCGGGGCGAGGGGATGAGAGCCAAAGCGTTTCTTCTTCTCGGTGACGCAATGGCCTCAAGTGAACCGAGCGGACGGCCGCACACATCCGCACAGACTCAGAATCGCTGAGCCACCGGCGTTCCATGGGTGCGTCGTACGCTAGGTGAACCGCACCTCGATAAAGCTGCTTCTGAAGAGTAATGAGCCCTGGGAAGCCGGGGACAGGTGCCCGTCAGCCCCTCACCCCCTGGAGGGGCTGCGGCACAGGGTCTCTCCCTGGACGCTGGTCAGAGCTGCTGGCTCGGCCGTGGCAGCCGGGACCAGGGCAATCGAAGACGCTGAGGGACCCTGGCTTGGGGTGCCCTTCCCGGGTGGTGACGGTGCCCACTGGTCACCAGGCTCAGTGTCTCTCAGGTCACCATCCAGACCTCACCTGCCCCTTCTGAAGGAAGAAGAGAAGCTGCTATAGACACACCCCCAAGCGAACGGCCCACGGCGGCCGCGGGGAGCCGGGCGCGCAGTCTGTCGTGAAAGCCTCTCTCCCCACGACCCTGATCACTTTTCCAAAACGACGACCCTCCTCCTCCCGGCATTTTGGAGAAAGAGTGAGTGAAAACGCCATCCCTTGTCAAGCCCGCGAACATCCTGGCGATGCAAAATTAGCATCACAAATATTGTCTCTTTATGAAGCTCTGGAAGAGTGTCCGTATGCGATATTTACGACCTATTTCCATAAGCCCCACTGAGACTTCCTACACGACCTCCATCTCCGTGACCCCATCGCTCCCATGGAAATGTCGTTTTCAAGCTGAAATGCTGACGTTCCTGGAAAACCAGGGGACGTTTTGGGGACAGCCGGCTCTGCCCTGGCTACAGAAACACTCCCGGCAAAAACAAGGCCGTGGTCCCCACCAGGGGCCCTGGGAGACCCTAAGTGCCAGCCAGGCCGGCTTTGTTCATTTGTCTGTTTGGTTTGTTTTTTTTAATCCTCACCCAAGGGTGCGTTTTTACTGATTTTGAGAGGAAGAGAGCGAGCGAGAGACACGGTGACGGGAGAGAGAAACATCGATCGGTGCCTCCTGTGCGCACCTGACCGGGGATCGACCCGCAACCTTTTGTGGAGAACAGAACGGCGCGCCAGCCAAGGAGCCCAGCACGCCCGTCGGGGTCTCCAACCCCCGCCTGTATCAGTGCGGCACCCCCTGAGCCCCTCCAGGAATGGGCTGGGCAGGGGTCTTCAAACCCAACTAGCAGAAGAAGAACAACCTGCCGGGTCCCCTGTCTGCTGTCCCAGCCGGGGAGGCGGTGGGGACAGAGGACGGGGCCACATCCCAGGCAGGACCCAGGTTACTAGCTTCCAGCCGACTCCCAGGAAACCAGCCCTAGGTTCCGCGGATTTCCGCAGCTTTTCAAAGTCAGGCTTCCGGCCACGCCGCCCCCCTCCCCCGGGGTGTAAGAGCCACATCCTCTGAACCGTTCAGTCTCAGTCTCTGGTTGGTTCACGGCCACGCCAAGGTCAGCGGCAGCAGAGAGGCGTCCAGAGCCTCGAGCCCCACGTGGGGCCCGCCACCTGAGGGGGTGTGGCGTCCCCTGGCCACGCCCCTGCGCAGGCTCCTGCCCTCCTTACAGTATCGCCCAGCGGCTGCCACAGAACACAGCTTTGCAACTGCACCACGCACCCCTCACGCCCACGAGGACGGCTCCTGCGCAAACAGAACAAAAGCGGGAACGACAACCGTCGGCGAGGATGCGGAGCCGCCGAGCCTTGGGCACTGCTGGTGGGAGTGTGCCGAGGGGCAGGGGCAGCCGCGGCAGGACCCAGTGACCCTGCCTCTGGCGCAGACCCGAAGGGACAGGCACTGGGTCTGCAAGACGCGTCTGCACCCCCATATGCACGGCCACTCCGTCCACAGAGGCAAGGGGGTGATGCTGCCAGCCCCTGACACTGCTCCCCCATCCTGGGGGCGGTTCCTGGGTTTGGGGGCCTCCATCACAGACAGCTTGGGGCTCGCTTCCGAAAGGGACAGACCGACACCCACGCCCCCAGCCTGCAGCTCCGGCGGGGGCACCCCCTCCCCCGTCTCAGAACAGAGCGATTTGGCTGAGCGCACGGCCCAGCTGGCTGAGAGCTCTCTGCCTTGAATAAGTATCATCCCTTAAATGCCAGCTCTCTGGAGCTGATCCTCCACATGTTAGAAAAACCAACGAGGGAGAGCTGTGAGCGCAAACCCACCTGGGAGTTTATAAATACCTGCAGACAGCAGCAACAGGAGGGGACCGCTGCCTGCCTGTTTACTTCTCTGTCCGTGGGCAGCGCTCCCGGCTTCTGATGACCGTGTCAGCACCCGAGGCCACCCGGGGGACCGCCGGCGTGGAGGGTGCAGAGTGGGGCTGGCGTGGGGGCCGCGGGAGGGCGGGCACCCAGAGGATCGGGCTGCGGGCCGGGGAAAATGCCCCGACACCCGCATGGTGAGTGGGAGGCACTGTCACCCACGTCGGCCCTTGATAGGATGGCGTTGGCCCTGAGCCTCCTCCAGGGACACCATTCCTCAGTGGGCCTGACTCCTCGCTGGCCCCTCCTTCCCTGGGACTCTGATCGGCAGGACCTTTGTGGAAACGTCGCATCCGGCTGCCGCCGTTCAGGGGGCAGCCTGGGGTGTGTCCCGCGGGCTCTCCCGTGCCGCCCAGACCCTGCGTCTCCTCACACGATGCCCGCCTGCCTGGGACTGGCCGGGGCAGCAGGCGACGGGACCCTGGGCTTTGAACGAAAGCCTCGGTCAGTATGGCTTCCATCCAGGAGGGACATTAAAGGGTCACCAACCAGCATGTGCCCAGAGACTTTCGGAACTGAGAAGAGGGAGAAAAGGTCCCTTGATCAGAGCCCGTGATGAAGAGCAAAACTCCCATGTAAGTCCAAAGTCGTGTGGCAGCCAGGAAAGTGGACCCCAAAGCTGCTCTCTGAGACCCTGGCTCTGCTGAGGGTGGGGGGCCGGCCTGCCTGGTGTGCCAGCCCCTGAGGGAGACCCTCCCCGGAGATGAGCTTGGGATGGGGGCCATGTCATCGTCGGTCCCTTGGTGTCTTCCAGGCTTAGAACCTCCTCAGGACGCGGGAGCAGGGTCAGCCTTGGGTGTCGTGGGTGACACTGGTCCAAGGTCCTGGAGGTCCAGTCAGGCCGGTGGACACCGTTCCACACGGTGGCAGCACAGGATGCGGGAGCGGGACAGGAGACAAGGGGCAGACCTGAGGACAGCCGTGCTCAGGGGCCCTGTGGCCAGCAGCCGGCCACAGGGCTGAGGACGGGGGCCGGGAGCAGGGGAGAGCTGGGGGCTAGTGCGGGAGAGACACTCGGGGCCGGGCTGCGGGGGCAGCAGCCAGGACAGAGGGGAGAGGCAGGGGCAGGATGGACACCCACGGAACCCAGGGGCAATCTCCTTGAATCTAAATAAGGTGACGGGGCCAGACCGCTTCTTTTCATTCCCCACACGTGGTTTTGGGTTTTGCTGGAGAGTTCTCAGGACCTGGGTATGTCCAAGTTCACCTGTCACTGAAGGCCGCACCCTGCCCTCGGGCCTCCATGCACCAGCTCCAGGCCTTTGGGTTTTGCTGACCCTGCTGCCTGGTGCGCCGGACCTACGCCAGCATCCGGCCTCAGGGTCCTTGCCCCGCCCAGGTCTGGGAAGGCGTCCCTAAGGCATGAGTCCCCAGCCCCGCTGCCCACTACTCTGCCTGGTTACTGTTTCCCCGTGGGGGTGGGCAAAATGATGACCCCAAATGATCTCTGACACCCATGAACACGTGATCTTACACAGCACAAACAGGGTCTCTGCAAATGCGAAGTTAAAAGTCTTCCTCACCCCCGCCCTGGCTGGTGTGGCTCAGTGGATTGAGCACGGGCTGCGAACCAAAGGGTCCCAGGTTCGATTCCCAGTCGGGGCACAGGCCTGGGTTGCAGACCAGGTCCTCAGTAGGGGGCGTGCAAGAAGCAACCACACATTGATGTTTCTCTCCCTCTCTTTCTCCCTCCCTTCCCCTCTCTAAAACTAAATAAATTTTTAAAAATCCTTTAAAAAAAAGGTCTTCCTCACCCCCATCTCAGATTATCTGGTGGCCCACCCACGTGGGCCATAGTGGGCCCTCAGTAAACAACAGTTCTCTCCTCTGTCTTTCTAGAAAGCTCCGGAGCATTTCCTGATGAACAAGATAGACAGACACCCGCACACATGACCAGACACAGAGCCTGACACAGGCGTGCACGCACACGCCTGCTCCCCGGTCAGCTCCGTCGATGAGACAGGTTCAAACCAACAGCGAGATGCTGTGGGACATCAGGGGACCGAACTGTCCCAGCAAACGAGAAACCCTAACATCCTTGGCCTGAAAGGTTTCTCCTGACCTCGTCTGTGACGAATGTCTGCGTCCCCCTCGAGTCCCCGTGCAGAAGCCCGAACCTTCGGAGGGATGGCATTAGGAGGCGGGATCTTGGGGTTCGTCCGGACACGAGGGGGGACCCCACGGTGGGACTAGGGTCCTGGCAGGAAGAGACACCAGAGCATCTCAGTGGAATGAGTTTCCCATCATCTTTCCCGAAGGCATGTGACTCGGACTGCGGACCGGAGTCCAGAGTCCGGCAGAGAGGTCCAGCCCAGCAGTGACCACGGGGCCACTCCACCTCCTTGACGCTGAGAAGGAGATGCCCACATGGTCTCTCCCGCCCTCCCCACCTCTCTCGGCTGCCCTGCATGCACGTCAGTAAAATGTCCACGTGAGGACCCGGGGCCGGGGAGCAGACGGCCCAGGCCAGCCACCTGCTGAGGACGGTCCCCATCAGACACAGAACGGGCTGGCACCTGGACCTCGGGCCTCCCGCCCCCGAACCGAGGTGAGTACAGGTCTGTGGGGTAAGCCTGGGTCTGCAGCATCCTGTTTGGACACCCCGTCAAGGAACACAGGGGCCTTTCTCCTTCACCTCTGACGGATGAACCATTCGAGGACTTAAGTTCAGGGACAGGCATTTCCTCAGGACAAAAACAGGGGATGATCTGTGAACAACCTACGTCCACCGTCAGCACCCTGGACTCCCCGCCTTTGGCACGCCCACCCCACGCTGGCCCACGTGAACACTGCCACCCAGTGGTCAGAGTGAGGAATTACAGGGAACTTGCGCCTAAGTCCTCTACCCAGCCCCACCTTTCCACCGGTCAGCAGCGGCCCAGGACTGGACCACGACGACAGGCGAGATGCCGCTGCCTCTCCACCAAGAACTGCCCCATGTATCTGGGGAAACTGAGGCAGAAACCACCCACCCTAAGACAACCTGTAAAAGGCACAGATCAAGTAACATGGGCCCCACAAGGCTGCAGGCACGCCGCCAGCGGAGAAATAGTGCGGGTTTTGAAGGATGAATAGGAGTTCACAGGGCAAAGGTGAGGTCATGGGAAGGGGGAGCAGTACCACAAACGGTTTTTGCTTTGAAAAGATGAAGCCAATTCTGCTCTTCTGAATGCCGTACATCTGGATGATCGGGTTGAAAGTCAAACCCTCCACACAGGTTGTAGCTGCCGCTCTCCCCAACCCCGTCCACACCCCAACCTCAATGGGAGAACCCCGGGTGCTTCCAGGGCAGCGAGGTCCAACACGGTACAGGTGACGAAACACAGGTGATGTGACCGAGGAACTGAACTGCAATTTTCACTCAGTGAGAATTAAACTTGCGGAGCCCCGTGATTCCTGTGGCCTCCGGACCGGAGAGCGCAGCCATGGCCACTGTGCTGACTCTAGAGGCCCCGGTTGTAATTTCCACCAGTTTCCACCTGCGCTCCTTGCCCTCCGGCAGCACCAGCTGCCTTTCATGCAGGATCATGGTCGGGGGTTGGCCGCAGGGGTGGGTTCATTTCCATTTTAGAGTCTTCTTCAGTCCTGTGGACACTTCACACCTCACGCAGACTGAAACCCTAAGTCCTTGCCCCATCACGAGGCCCCTGGCCGCCCCCAGCCTGCTCCCCCAGCCAGCTGCCCCCCTGACCGCTCCTCAAACACACCAGGTGCACCCTGACCCCAGGCCCTTTGCACATGCCAGCCCCTTTCCCAGCACGCTTCCCCCCAGGTACCTGCACGGCCCGGTCTCGGCTCGCATGTCGGAAGTCATGCTGAGCTCCCCCGTTAAAGATCCTCCTGCCACAGCACCCGTCCTCCTCTCCACTCCACTCCGCTCCACTCGCCGGATTCTCCTTCCTGTATCTACCAACCCTGATGCCTCAGACATTTGCCGGCTTCCCTGCTCGTGATCAGTCTGACTGGCGTTCAGCCCCCGAGAGCGGGGCACCGTGTTCGCTGGCGGTTCCCCAGCACCCGGGAGACAGCGAGGCTCTGAGTGGGACTCGGTACGTGCTGGCGGAGTAACGGATTCCAGCAGCTGCCTCCGCCTCTTTCCCTCACCGCTCTCTCCTTCGCCTGGGCTTCTGCAGCTGCGGGCGTCTTCCGTGGACTCCTGTCTCTCTTCATCTTCAGAATCAGGGTGTTTGCGCCCTTGGACCGAGCAATTCGAAAAGCAAAGGACCCCGAGGTTCACTCCACCCCGGGAAGCAAGAGAAGTTACGTGCCAGATGGGACTGCCTCCCCGCCCTGCAGCCCGGGCTGCAAGTTAGGGGCCCGGACCCCAGACTTGGCCTTGACTGCTTCTGAAATCCTGGCGCCCAATCTCTAATCCCACACCTCTTGCCGATTGGGATAAAAACGCCAACCTCGTCAGGCTGTTACTCATTAAAGAAACACACAAAAGGATTTGTGAGCTTTAACCCTCTGTGCGACTGGATTCATCGTCATCACTATCACCACCAACACCAACATTATCATCACACCAAGGCCATTACCACTGTGAATATCACCACTGTCGACATCACCATCACCACCACCACCATCATCACCATCTTCACCACCACCACCACCACCACCATCGCTGTGCGGACTGAGCAGCGTCCTCCCCGAGTCCCCGCGGTGGAGCCCTGCCTCCGCTGTGGCGGCGTCTGTCAGGAGAAGGGCCTTTAGGAGCCAGTGGAGTTAAACGCGGTCACGGGGACGGGCCCTGAGGAGGTAAGACTGTTGCTCCTTCAAGAGCAGGAAGGAACGTAAGAAAGCTCTGCCTCCCCCCTCCCCCGCACCTCTCCCCCACGTGTGTGCAGAAGAAAGGCGGGCGAGTCAGTTGCTGCCGACAAGCCGGGAAGAAGGCCCTCGCCTGGATCTGCCGGCACCGTGACCTCAGCCTCCAGACGCACGAGAAATAAGCGTCTGTTGCTGAACCCGCCCCACAGGTGGCCTTCGGCAAGGGCCGCCCGGGCTCCGTCCTCACTGTGGAGGTGCTCCCAGTCGCACTGCAGCGCTCTCCTCCTTAAAACCCACCCCGTCTCACACCCGGAGCCCCGGGGGGACGGGGGAGCCCGAGAGCGGCCGTTTCCCAGGTCCCCACTCCTGCCGATGCTGCCGGCCCGGCCTTGGCCTTACGTCGTTAGGCAAGAGCTTGGCCAGACCAGCACCGCTGGCCGTCCCGAGGTTTCTCGGAGACGCCCACGCTCACCGTGGCAGCCGAGTAGCACGGCATTTCCGGGCGAACGGGGCTGATCCTGTTCAAGGACGCGGTGGGCCGGCTTCCCCACAGACTCAGCAGTGGGTCGTTTGTCGTCACCGGGAGGGAGGAACCGTGAGTGGAAAGTGAGAGCGGGGGCATTCACACACAAGGACCGCAGGCTGGATTAGGCCCCTTCACGTCGCTCAAACCCGACGCGGCGGGAGACCCGAGGAAGGACACCAGCCCCATGCGCAGCCGGAGCCGTCCTTCCTGGGCCTCCCCGGAGCGCGCGGCCCGGCCTTCGATGCCACCAGTCCGTCACGCCGTGGGCAGGGCGCTCGGTCCCCTCACTCAAGTGTGCTTTGCATGACTGTCTTCCAGAGCCATCGGTGGCACTTGACTGATCGTCATTAGCGAAGTGGAGACAGGGGGCCCTGGCTGGCGGCGGGTGTGTGAGCGAGTCGCCAGGAGGCCCATGAGGAGGGGTGTCCCCGTCCCCGTGGCGGGAGACAGGAGCAGGGACTGACAGGGAGGCCTCCTGCTTGACCTTTCGTGCTGACTGCCACCCGCGCTCGCATCCCGGGGGCGCCACGGGGCGGTTGCAAGCTGCTGCCCAGAGCTTCCGAAGACCGCGAATTAGAAACAGCCGTCCCCTATCAGCCCAGCGCCGCCCTTGAAGCAAAGGGCACTGGCGGCTGTCTCCAAGCAATGTAACAACACCTTGACTGCAGGAAGAAGGGGCTAACGAAGTATATCATTCAACGGTCGTTAAGCCGGGACCGCCACCCAGTTCAGCCCAAAGGGGCCAGTGGCGTCCTGCGCGAAGGGGGCACCTGGCCATGCTCACTGGACGTGCTCACCAGGCGTTTCCATGACGTGGATCACTGACTAAGATTTCTGTTCGCCCTGAACCACCTGGTCAGCTGCGTCGCGACAAGAGGAGCCCCACGTCATTACACAGGGATAGTGCCCACGGCCACACGCTGCCCCACGGACGGCCTTGAAGCCACCCCGCTGCGCAAAGAGAGCAGCCAGACGCGGACAGCCACGCAGGGCATGATCTGCCCGACGGAAGGTCCGCAGAGACGGGAAGCGGGCTGGCGGCTGTCTGGGGGCTGTGGGGGGCGGGGGGGCAGGCGGGACGGCTCGGAGGTTCCCCGGTTTATGTGGGGCGATGAACGAGACTTAACCGCGCAGCACGGCGGCCACCACAGCGCCGTGACTGTCCTTACGGCCGCTGAGCGGACGCTCCGTGGTGGTTGAAGTGGCCCGTTGTACGTCACGCACATTGTACACAATTAAGAATCAACGAGAACCCTGGCTGGCGCGCGCCGCTGCGGAGCACCAGGGTTCGCCCTCGGCCCGGGCGGCAGCCCCTGTGCGGGGCCAGGTGGATGACAAGCCACCTCCCACGGGACTGTCAGCAGTCTGTCCCCATGGGGAGCACGGGCAGCAAAGCCAGCGCAGGACAAGTGCGCGGATGAGCAGCCCGTCTGTGGGGCGTCACGGTGTCACCCGCACTGTGGGCTCTGACGGGAAGGAAGTCGGGTGACAGAGCTGACACACGTCAGCTGCTGCGGCATGAGGACACGGAGGCTCAGGGACGCGGCCTCCAGACACAGACAACGCCCCCAAAGGAGCAGGCCCGCCTCGCAGCAAGCACGGGACGGGCGCGCAGGAGCCCACGGCTGCCCCCGCCCCGCCGCGCCCCTCCTCACCTGGAACGGAGTCTGGCTGTTGAAGTTCTTCAGCTCCTTGTCGCCCCCCCGGAACAGCAGCACCCGCGCGCAGCTGTCCTGCAAACACAAGAGGCCGCCGGTGAGACGGGGGGCAGAGCGTCGTCTGAGGAGCCGGCCGGGGCTCGCATACGCGCTCCCGTCCCATCGTGGCCAGGATCGGGGAGACACCCCCCCGCACCCCACGGGACTGCTGCAAACACTTTGGACAACGTGGCAGAATTCATAAAAATGTAAAACGTATACCGCCTGCCAAACCCTTGCACTTCTTAAGGCCGCGTTCTGCAGCCCTGCACACGTGTGTGAATACACCCCAAGTGAAAGGCCAAACGTAAAACCCGAACAGAAAAAAAGGAAGAGAAAACCAGGACATGGCCTCTGTGTTCGAGAACAGGGGAAACTGGGAAAGCCTTCTAGAACATTCCTCCCCCAGGCAGCAGCGGGGGAAAAACAGGCGGGTTGATAACAACCGACAGGAAATATTTCCAAGAACGTCTGGGCAGAAAACACAAGTCTCAGGAGTGACGCGGCCTCGGGTCCCCACTGTGTTCCCGCAGAGAAGCAAAGAACGCGCCACGCGGGCCCGTGGGCGGGGCCCCCTCTCAGGAAGCGGGAGGGTCAGGGAGCGAGAAGGAGCCCCCTTCTCATCTGACCACGGGCGGCACTCCGCGTTTCGATGTTCTCCGAAGGCTGGCGACATTCACTTCGTCTGCAGTTTTACAACAAAAAGAACTCCATTCCTGTCCCTTTAATTGAGCACCTACTCTGTGCCCACGGCGCCGACAGAGAACAGCCGCCCACTTTGAAACTCGCCACAGGGAGGGCGGGACCAAACAGTGAGAAAGTCCAGGGCGCGTGGAGGCAGAATCCAGCGCCAAGAGCACCTGCGAGTAAGCGACACTTTCCAAAGAGCCTTTAAGAGACCGTGTCCTGCTGGTGTCCCTGCATCGAGGGGCAGGGCAGTGGCACAGAGGACACCCCCCACCCCACCCCCGCCGGCCTGTGAGAGTCGGCCGCCCCACCCCCACTCTGGGCCATCTGGGGCTTCGCCGACGGGGTCCAGGGCAGGGGCAGCGGGCACAGCCACCCGGCCCCGCGCCCAGGAAGGACCTACCATACCCGGGGGGGGCTGCTGAGAAGCCCAGAGGGCACCTGCCGTCCCGGGGGAAGGCAGGGGCCAAGGCCAGCCCACACTGCACGGGCCACAGGGCCTGGAAGAACGGCGGGGTCAGGACGAAAGCTGGAAAGACAGACAGAGAGTGGACGAGAGGCAGCCTAGGGCAGGGAGGGTGGGGGGACAGGGAGACCCGTGGGTTCCTGTTTGGGGGGATGATGAGGGAGTGACGCCGACTGTGCTGCTGGTCACGGGACCGTGTGAACACTCGGACCCAAACACTTAGTGAGTGTGAGCAGGTGCACTGCACGGTGTGCAAGTCCCAGCTCAGGAAGGTGTCAGAGGGCAGAGAAGAGAGAGACAGAGAGACAGTGGCAGAGACACACTGAGGGTTCCCTTCCCTGGGACCCCAAACCAAGGCGGGCTCACAGCAGCCAGCAGGGAACACCCCGCCCCCGTGCCCAGGGTCGGGAGTCCACCGGGCCTGCGCCCCGTGAGGAGATGGAGGAGGGAACCCCTCGGGAAGGGAGCAGAGGGACACGGAGGCCCGGGGCCCCTGTCCTCTGAGCTACGACTGGGGGCACCTGAGACGGGGGATGGCTCGCACGCCCCGTGGCTGCAGACGGAGCGCACCTGAGTTCCGCAGACCTAGCTCCACCTGCCTCTGTGTCCTCGGGCTGCCGGCCCCGGGACGCAGCTGCACCGCTGTCTAAAAAGCCACCTGTGCGCTTGGGGTGCGCGTGGCTTCGGGCCTGTCTGAGGCCGGATGGCTGTGGGGGAGGGGGTCTGGGACCACGGCACGGGGCTCCACCATCAGGAGCGCAGAGGAACAAGGAGTGGTGGGACCCGGCAGCAAGAGGGGCGTGAGGAGCGCTCGGGCATCGAGGCTGGGTGTGGAAGAGCAGGCAGATGGCAGCACACCCCCCCACCGTCCCTGCTCAGAGGGGACAGGACCACGGCATCCCCCGGGGCTGGCGAGCAGGACCGCGGGAAAACCTGCGGGGACCGCCACGACACTGTCCGCGTTCTTCCCGTGAGCTGCGTTCACGTGGCGCTTTGAGGAACAAAAACATGGGACAAAACTGCTCGGCAAACGCAGCTCTCCTCATCTGGGGACGTGGAGGACGGTGAAACCCAGGGTTTGTTCGTTCGGGTTTTTAAGAAGAGCCCCAGGGTTAGTTCAAGACGTGAGGAGCCCAGAAACTGGCCTGAGGTCACACGCCAGGGACGGAAGCGGATGAAGACCCACCGGGTCCCCTTGGTTCATTCCAGAGCCTCAGACTGCAGCGCGGGGCCAGGTCCCACCCAGCTGGCTTTGCAGTTAAAGTCTTACGAGGACTCTGGCCCCGGCACTTTCTGCCCAGGCCCCCCAACTCTGCCTCAGCCCCCCGAGCCCACCCAGCATCCTCCCTCTCCCCTTGGATTACCCCTCGTTGGGACCTGCTTCTTACAACCCAGCATAAATTAATCAAGCTAATTAAAAAGTCATTATCATGCTCGGAACACAGAGGTGACAAGAGAGGAGAAAGCAGAGGAGGTACAGGAGGGGGGGGCACAGGGCGAGGCGGCGGGAGGGGTCTCAGCAGGTCACCACGTGGGGGGACAGGTAAGAGAGAAGGGAGCTCAACCCCCCTGAGGAGGCAAGCAGGGGGACTCAGGGGCTGTGGAGGCTGCCCCGGGGTATCACCTTGAACTGACTTTGCATGGGGACCTCCGAGTGCCTGCCTGGTTCAGGGGGCCCCATGGGCAGCCTGGAGGACCAGCGGCGAGGGTGGGGGGAACGGCCAATCAGAACCCAGAACACAAGAGCCCCAAGGGGCGGGGAGGTGCCTGGGACCAGACTTTGTGACCCCTGTAAATGCCCCCTCCTGCCCAGGACCGCTTCGCTCAAACTCCACGCACAGCATGCTCCACCCCAAAGGGCGCACATTTCCTGTAAAGACGAGAATGAATCCTCGCCAGGCACGGCCGTTCGCACCCTCCCAGGCAGGACCCAGCCAGGACCCCAGAAAAGCCCATCACTCACCTCAGAGGCCTTTCTCTGAGTCAGTATCAACCACCTGAGACACACACGACCCATCACGCATGACCCATAATCACGCATGACCCGTCATCACGCACGGCCCATCATCACACATGACCCATCATCACGCATGACCCAGCATCACACACGGCCCATCATCACGCACACCCCAGCACGCTATTTGCCAGAGTTCCCAGCGAGACCGCGTTCTGGGCATCGAGTTCAAAATTAAGAGACAAGTGCTTGGCTGGGCTGGGTGACCATTGCACCTCGTGTGTGGGGGGTGGGTGTGCAGGGATGTGTGTGGGCATGTGTCCGTGTTTGTGCACCGGGCACATGTGTCCAGTGTGCAGTTACGTGCAGGTCTGAGCTGTACACATGCACGTGTCCATGTTTGCACACATGTACACATGTGTACGTGTGTGGGGAAATATTTGTGTCCTGGGGTGTGTGCTCTTGTGCGTCTGTGTACATGTTTGCAAGCGTGCACATATGTGTCTCTCTGTGTGCCTGTACTCTCGTGTGCACACACACACGTGTGCTCTGCAACTCAGTAAACAGACCTGCCTGTTGCTCTGACGGAGCCCTGGGCCCCCTGCTCCGGGTTCGCCAGGCCACTTCGCACAGCAAGAGGCCAAGCCCGGGTGGGCTGAGTGACAGACCACGGCTTCTGAAAAGGGGGGGACAGTGGACACTGTGACCCAGGAGGTTCCCGACCGGGCCAAAGGCTCTGGGACAGCTGCCAGCTGCCGGTCCCTCCTGCAGCCCTTGCTGAGGACGCCAGTGGTGACCGTGTCCTTTTACAAAGGTCAGCTGAGTAGGGACACAGAAGTGACATGACTGTGATTCTGTGCAGGCCAAAGCCCAGGCGGAACGTCACTTCACTGCCAGCGACCCTCTGGGCGTGACTTTTCAGAGACACTTCCCTTAACAAAAGCACCGCCCCCCCCCCTTTGCACCCCCTCCAGGCACCAGCCCTGCAGGGCCGGCACCGTCATTTTCTTCTTACACACGAACACACGGGCCAGAAAGCGTGTTCCTTGGTGCACACGAGGAGCCAATGTTGGGTGCGGGCCACGCCAGGCACTGTCCTAGCCCCAGGGGGCACCCACAATGAAAGAGGGTCGCGCAGTGGACAGAGTGAGGGGAGGTGGTCAGGGAAGGCCTCCCTGAGGAGGTGCCCTCAGCAACCAGAAAAGAACTGTCCATCCGGGGAGGCTCCCCAGCAGAGGGGGCAAGGGCCAAGGCCCCGGGGCCGGGCTGCAGGAAGCTGGGGCGCAAGGACCGTCAGGGGCACGTGAAGGGCCCTCCGTCGGGAGCACGGACTGGAGTGTGCAGACCCGCAGTGCAGTGGGAAGGAGCCTGGAGGGGACACGGCGGGAAGGAAGGGGACCGCTGGGGGGTGAATGCAGCTGTTCGGGGACAATGCCAGGGCTGGGCAAGGACGGGCGTGGTGGAGGGGACAGAAGGGAGGTGACGAGACCTGGGGTGAGAGGGACCAAGGGATCCTGAGGAACGGGAGGGCGGCCCAGGGTGCGGGCTGGAGCCACGGACAGTTGGTCAGTCTGCACCGTGGGGAAGGGCCAGGCTCGGATGCCACAGCCCCAGCTCAGGGGGCGGTTCGCTCCACCCATGTTTTCTAGAAGGTACCACGGGGCACAGGTCTGCCTGAGGCCACTGTCTGGACAACAGGAGTGTGGCCCACGGGCACCCAATGAAGATGCCACTGAGGAGCCGGCAGGGACAGAGGCTGGCTGCTGGTGAGCCCAAATCACCAGTGCGCACCGCAGCCCGGGTTCTAACCGACCCCCAAGCATCTTTATTCCCACCGCACCGACGCAGTCTCTGCTTAAATGTCACCGACGCAAATGGCTCAGCCCTCCAAACTCCAAGTCAGCAATCCATTTGCAGCTTGGCTGCCCTCTCAAACGACCTGTCTCGGTGGACACAAATCCAAGAAGAGCTAAGACAGGTGGCATCAGAAATGCCGGTCACGTGCAGTCACTGTCACCAGTGCAGGGCTGGCACCCGGCCCCAGGGACCGACGCTCCCTTTGAGGACGGCACCCCGAGGACCACAGCCCGCCCACGCCAGGGCCCACGGCGACTTTGCCTGACTTGTGCCCCGAGGCAGCCGTCCCCACCCCGATTGAGGGTTCAGGGGTGTGACCCCCAGTCGGGGGGAGAAGTCAAAGGGGCGTCTGGAAGCTCACTAGCCCAGCCCTTCTGGGACCCGCCTCGGCCTCCGTGCGAGGCAGGACCGCGGACAATGGGCACCGAGGCCCAGCAGGAGTCCCCGGGGAAAGGCGGGGGGACACCTCCTGTCCAGTGAGATGCATGCCTTCAATGATCCAGGGACGGTCACCCCGTGGTGGCCCCGGGGAGGCAGCCTCTAAGCTGTTGAGAGCTCCGTGGGCACAGGACACAAACGGAAGGCAGCCTGTCTCTCCTCGTGGCTGCAGAAAGGCAGGGCTTATTTTTTATCTTCCAGATGATCTGGCGCGGCCTGGGGACCTCTGACATTTAGGACACACTCCCCAGCTTCATTAGCCAGGGCAGAAGACAAACTTCAGCCCCCGTCCCCCGGCAGGGGGGCTCCTGGGGGGCCGGCAGGGGGCTGAGGGGGGGCAGCAGATCAGGCACCACTTGCTGCTCACACGCAGAGCCCTGATGGGTTGGTTTCATAAGAGAAGAGGAGAAATACCCCGGTCGCAGGGCGTTCTATTGGAAGTGCGCACGGGAGGCCACGTTCCGTCCACCCTCAGACCTCAGTGCTTTTCGATTTAACAAGGAGAGGCCTGATCAGGCACATTAGCAGCATCACCACCATCATCATCATCACCATTACAACCACCGTCTTCTAAGCGGCTCCTGCGTGCCGGGCACACCCCGTGTTTATTTTCTGTTCTCGGCTTCGCGGTGAGTCTGGTGTAATTATCCCCATATTACAGACGAAGAAGTTCAGAGCCCAAGAGAAACCCCCCTGGGCCCCGCCCGGGGACCCCCACCTCACTGGTGCTCAGCGTCACTCCCCAGCGGGCGCTGGGCAGTGCCCCTTTGCACTTCGAGTCGCAGGCTGCCTCTCCTGCCGGCACGGAGCCCAGCCTGAGGCAGCCGCACATCCCGCGTGCGTGGGAAGAGGAAACGGGCGCAGCGGGGGCTCATGCAGTGGCGACGTGGGTAGGACAGCGCTGGGCTTGGGCACACGGGCAGGGCTCGCAGGACGGGGGCTGGGGACCTCCCTCCGTCCCGGACAGCCACCGCGGGCGCCTGAGTCACACCACAATCGACGCCCCAGGCAGCCTTCTCACACTGCGTCGGTGAGACACCCCAACGGTCAGGGCGGGGGACCCCCCGAGGGTGGAGAATGGCGGCCACACCAGCATCCCGGGGAGGGCAGCAGGGACTCATGAGGCTGGATCTCAGCACACTCGTTGACTTCCCAACGGTCAGAATGTCCGGGGCCCATGGGGCCACCACACTGAGCCCGTGACCCTCCACAGTGGCCCCTGGGAGGCCAGGCAAGGCAGGGGTCAAAATCAGGCGAGGCCGCCTGAGGCAGCTCTACCTGTGCCGCAGAGAAGGGTCACACGGGCAGGCTGACCACGGAGGGGACAGCGCGCGCACCTGCAGAGGGGTCCCTGGCGTGTTGACAGGAAGTGGCTCAGCCCCCGGGCTGCGAGTCCGCCCAAAGCTGAGGTCTGGAGAGGGCTGGATGCTGCCTCCAGCCCAGGCTGAGCAACTGTGGCCCACAGACTCCGTCCGCCTGCAGCCTGTTTGTCCACCAAGTTTTGTGGGTGCACAGCCCCACGCTCCCCTAGTGATGTCGGTGGCCACGTTCACCCCAAATGGCAGAGTTGGGTGGCCCTTTCCAGAAGGAGTCTGCCGACCCCTCTTCTCACCTGGCCAGGGGTCATCCCGAGAGCCTGGCCAGCGCGGGGTCCCTCTGGAGCCATCGGCCGAGGGACCTCGGTCAAGCCCAGCCCCATCGGTAACCCAGAATACAGACCGCCGCCCCCAACCCCCGCCCGTCGTCATCACCTCATCCGGTGAAAACACCGCCTGCGCCTTCAAAGACCACCTTGTCTGTGTTATTGCAAGTGACAGAAAACATGTCTGTTCTGGGGTTTTTTTCTTCATGATAAAATAGGTTTGAAACCTACGGGGGAGAGTGAAGGAACGCCCTCCTTCTCTGAGGCAGCGCGGCTAAGACGCACACGTGGGCCCCGATGTCTTACCCGCCAGGGCCGAGCCTCGTGGTGTGTGTTTCTACCGCAGCTGGTGCCTCCCCCACCCAAAGCTCTTCGTGTGCACACGCCCAGTCTCCACTTGTGACCGCCCAGCTGCCTGCGCTCCCACGGGCTCAGCCCAGGAGCAGAGAGCCAGCAGCCAGGCAAACGCCACCCCAGCCCCACCGGGCCGAGCTGCTCTCGGGGCCAGCAGAGTGGGGACCACGAGCAGTGGTTATTTGTGGCCCTGAGTGGGGGAGGGGGCCTAGGGAGGAGGGAGCACCGGCAGGAGTACTGAGTGAGTCATATAGTGGCCTGCTCCTGGGGGGCCGCCCTGGTGGTCTTGCAAAGCTCGGCTCAGCACAGCAAAAACCCCACCAACTCCAGGAGGGGCTCATCAAGGGAGGCTCAACTGAGGGCAAGCTGTCTGAATGGGGTCTTGAAGGGTGTGTAGGAGTTTTCCAGGGTTTAATAGCTAGAAGCAAAGTGGGGTTTCAGAGTGACCGGAGGGGCCTGGGCTGGGCGAGGCCATGGAGTGGGCAGGGAAGGACTTGGGTTTAGGCAAAGTCTGGGGACATCGCCCAGGAAGACAGACTCATTGCTTGGAACTGGGACAGCAGAGGGGATGCGGCGTGTGTGAACCTCGGGGCCCCCCAGCAGTCACCCTGACCAGTGATCTGTCCCCTGTCCCTCCAGGTGGTAGAGCCCCCGCCCCATTATGCCCAGTGTAGCTGTCCAGACTCGAGGTCCTTGAAATCAGAGAAAGAGAACGGAAGACAGAAGGGGCAGAGGGGACCTTCCATGGCGACTCCAGGACTCACCTGGACCCCGAGCACCCGCGAAACCGTGCCCCGCCCATGCCCCGCCCCCTCTGCCCGTGAGGTCACGGACAGGGGGCGGGCGGAGCGGCGCCACCACTGACCTGGTTGTAGAGCGCGCAGATGTGCAGCGCGGTGTTCCCTGAGGCGTTCTGGGCCCCCATGTCCGCCCCGTAGAAGAGCAGGTGCTCCAGGTGCTGCACGTGGCCGTACCTGCAGGCCTGAAACGACAGCGTGCGCTGGAAACGCGAACCGCGCCGCACACGCCCCGCGCGCAGCTCGACCCGGCGCTCGGCCCCTCCCCCAGGGCCACCGGCGGGGCGGCAGACCAGCCTCCCGCCATTCCGGTCCAGGGCCGCAAACACGATGGCACCCACCACACCCCGAGCCTCCAGGGGCAGCCAGGGCCCTGGCACTGGGGAGCAGGTGCTGGAAGACTTGTGCTTGGCAATTCAGCGGGGGTCTGTGAAGGGGCTCCCACAGTCCTCCCTGTCGACCCAGCGCTCAGAGGTTCGACCTGTGTCTCCTGCAGCCTCAGGCGTGGGGGGGCAGCCCCACAGTGCGACCCACCCCTCTCAGAGCCCTTCCACAGGGGAGAGTGTAATCTGGACCCTTTTCCAGAACTTTCCCCCTGAGCCTGTATCCTCACGTGTAAACGGAGGCCCTACTCCTCAAAGGGTTCTCATGAGAATCACGTGGGGTAACGGGCCCCAGGGGGCTCGAGTGATGCTGAGCGCCAGGCCAGCCCCCACCCCGGCTCGCAGGGAGCAAGGAGGCCCCGATGGCAATAGGGCCACTGTCCAGCTCGGGCAGAGGGTGCAGGACACTGCGTGGCCCTGGGCAGCGAGGTGGATCCAATGGACCCCCGGCCCCATCCACCCACACGTCCTGGGCATCTCGGGGAAGGCCAGCCAGCGATGGGCCACTCCAAAGGCATGACCCCCAATGGTCCCACCAGGTTGTCATCAGTGACAACCTGGATGGGGAGGCAGGAAAGGCCAGGAGAGGGGGTCCTGACCCGACACTTCCCACGTGGACAGTGACGAAGGCCCCGGGGGGAGGCACACAGCCGTGCAGGGGCAGGCGGCGGTGGTGGGCGGCCCAGTGACCACATGCTCTGATCACTGAGACAGACAGAGGAGAGTTCACCTTTGCGTGGCTTCCGGGAAAGAGCTACATCGCACCAATTAATAGTGAGGACAGATGACAGGGGAGATATTGGAACTATTAATTGGATTGCTTAAAAAAACACACCCTGAGAGACACCCACTTATAGTCGTTATGTCCCCAGAAAAATGATCTCATTAATTTATGAAGCAGATGCTTGCTGTAGATAATGTCGTTTGTACCTGCCCAGCCCCCACGCTCCCTTCCTGTGGCAACAGGGCCTGCGTTT
>PVJI01014892.1:0-42721 GCA_004026765.1 Micronycteris hirsuta
AAAGAAAGGGACAGATCAAAACCCCAGAGCTAACCGACCAAGAGATAGCCAACCTATCAGATGCACAGTTCAAAACCCTTGTAATAAGGATGCTAACAGAATTCGACGAAAAATTAACGAACTTGCTTGAACAAATGAGGAGAGATCTGCAGGGAACCAATAGAGATAAGGAAACTGGGACTCAAATCAACGGAGTGGATCAGCAGAAAGAAAAAACATCCAACCAGAAAAGAATGAAGCAATAAGAATTCAAAAAATGGAGGAGGGGCTCAGAAACCTCCAAGACATCTGTAAACGTCCCAACATATGGATCATAGGGTTGCCAGAAGGAGAAGAAGAAATCCAAGGAATTGAAAAAATATTTGAACACATAATGATGGAGAATTTCCCAAAGCTGGCGAAGGAAATAGACTTGCGGGAAGTCCAGGAAGCTCAGAGAGTCCCAAAGAAGTTGGACCCAAAGAGGAACACACCAAGACATATCATAATTACATTACCCAAGGTCAAAAATAAGGAAAGGATCCTGGGAGCAGCAAGAGGAAAGGAGACAGTTACCTACAAAGGAATCCCCATAAGACTGTCAGCTGATTTCTCAAAGGAGACCTTGCAGGCAAGAAGAGGCTAGACAGAGGTGTTCCAAGTCATGAAAGGCAAGGACCTACATTCAAGAATACTCTATCCAGCAAAGATTTCATTTAGAATGGAAGGGCAGATAAAGTGCTTCTCAGATAAGGTCAAGCTCAAGAAGTTCATCACCACCCAGCCTTTATTGTATGAAATGTTAAAGGGAGTTATATGAGGTATGGAGGAATATCAACAGGGGAGTGGTAGGAGGAGAGGGTGGAAATGGGGCACAGAACAAGTAGCATAAATGGGAGGTAGACAACAGACAGGGGGAGGTTAGAATAGTATAGGAAGTGCAGGAGCAGAAGGACTTATGTGTATGACCTATGGACAAAAGTAAAGGGAGGGGAAAGGGGGGTAAGGGGGTGGGGGGAAAGAAGGGGGGAAGTGGGGCAACTGTAACAGCATAATCAATAAAATATAGTAAAAAAAAAATAAATAAATAAAATGAAACTAGCATGCCTCCAACCTGGGAATTGCATTGTACCTGTGAGGCCAGTCTCCGCATAGCCTCCTCCTGCCGCCTGCGCATTTCTGGAGTTCCCGGACAGCTTCCGCTGGTGATGGATGAGTGGGCTGAAGGTGGCTGTGTGAGTGGCAGCTCTCTGTTGGCATCCACATCTGGATTAAAAAGATGAGATGTTTGCATCAGACAATCAAAACTCTGAACTAAAGGAAGACTGGTTCAACTCCATTTGTTCTATGATCTAGCAATTCTACTCCTAGGTACGTACCCAAGACAAATAAAAACATATACACACAAACTTGTACACAAATACTTGCAACAGCCAAAATGTGGACACAACCTAAATGTCCATCAAGGACAACTGATGAATGGTTAAAATGTGGTATAGCCGTACAATGGATTACTACCTGACAATAAAAACCAATGAGATACTGATCTATGCTACAATCTAGATAATCCTAGAAAATACTACACTCACTTGGAGAAGCCAGTTACAAAAGGCCATACGTTGTATAATTCTCTTTATATGAAATGCCCAAAAACAGAATTTATATGGACAAAGAGTAAACTAGTGGTTACCTACAGGTGGAGGAGGGAATTATGGGAAGAACAGAGGTTGACTGCTGAAGGGCATAGGAGTTCTTTCAAGAGGATGGAAATGTTCTAATATTAGATTTAATATGAGCAATCTAATATTGATTGCTATACAACTCTGAATATATTAAAAAACACTGAATTTAACAACTTAAAGGGGTGAATTGTGTGGTATGTGAATTATAGCTTAACAAAGCTGTTTTTTTTAAACAATTTCATTTGTTCATGTTATTTAGAAAATGCCTTACTTACTACTAGAAGGTACAGAATATATTTATGAAGACAGATCATACTTTAAAATGAGTACCAAAAATAAGTAGACTGTTATTTGATGGTCGATAGGTACTGAAAAGGAGGAGGAATTAGGGAAGACAGCTCTCTTGTAACTCCCTACCAGTAGGACTAACTGTGCTGTCTTCCTTCCAACTGGCAGAGTCAATTCCCTGGTCGCTGGATAGAGTTCTGAAAAAACTGTAGAAGAGTGGGTGTGGGAGATGGAAGTGAAAAAAAGCTTCAAGAAATGTGTCAGCTGAGGTCAAGTTCAGTAACTGTCACTGTATTATTTCTGGTGTTCACTCGTTCTCCTCACCTCATCCCCCTGTATTTGTTATGGATTTTGTGGGTAATTAATGAATTATAAATACCCTGTCTTCTAGCTTTTTTCTTTTAAATATGCCTTCTTTTTTGTCCATGTCTTTCCTTTCTGTTTGGTATTCAGAGAACAGTAGAAATAAAGGTTAATAGGAAATCAGCGTGTACAGCAAACTGGCAAAACTGGCTCCTGAAATGAGCAGAGTAGGGAAGATAGTGGTTACGTACTAAACAGATGTTTGGGGGCTTGGCAGCTGTTGGAAAATGTCAAATACAAATAATAACTACACTGAGACTTTTAGTGATAGGAAAATACAGCCTTGTATTAGACCAAGCTTCCCTAACTACTGTACTGAGTTTGCTTGTAGTTAAAGTAGTAATGTCTAAATTATACAACAGGTCTATTTTCACAAACTGCTTTTGCTCTTTGTGTGTATGTGTTGGGGGGTGGGTGATGGTGGTGGTTGGGGAGACTGAGGGGAGTCAGGTTTGGGAAGGGGTGTAGGCGGAAAGCAGGATGACAGGCTTGCGTCTGCCTTGACAGCTTTTCATAACTTCCCAGGGAAATGACAAGGAGGGGGCGAGCTGGGGGCTGAGTGTCTGCGGGGGAAGGCAGAGCCAGGCAGTGCAGTACTGTAGGCTAAACTGCTCACATCCACAGCAGTGCTGCTCAGTGCGGAGGAGGCAGGGCCAGAAGAACGAACGACAGATGATGCAGAGATGGGGGGGTGCTCCAAAATTTTCCACTTGTTTTCATTACTACAACTACATCACCAGTATCACTGACTGAGGGTTAGGAGAGCCGGTGGGATTCCAAATAAACTTATCCAAGCTTAATGTAAATTGAACTCTAAAAAAATTAAGCCAACTCCCTATACAGACATCACTCTTATTCTGCTACTGCCAGCGACATTTCAGTGCCAGCTGATACACAAAGAGATTAATGCTGAAAAACAGCTTGCACTTTACCAGTCACTTATCTTGACTCTTAAGGACTAGTGGTTTGGTTAAGATGGCAGAGGTAGACTGTAGCTTGGCCAGCAAGAGATTATAACACAAATTATTTTGTTCAAGGCAACTGCTGGCTCTCGGTAATTCTGATAAATATATAACCACATATTCTACCTCCTTTGACACCTTTTCAAGTTCTGAAAGTTAACTATCAGGCCAAATCTACAGTCTCAACGCACGGACATTTATCTCATGAATGAGAGTGGCCAGTTATTTTTGGAGTTCCTCTGGGGATGAAAAGCAATAGATATTAGAATTTGATAAACTACCCTGAAGGAGCATCTGCTTTGGGGAGCACATGGGCTGTTTTCTATTAACTCTTGCTCTCCCAGACTTGGGTGGAGGGGGACTCCCAGGTATTCTGCTTTCTGAGAAAGCATCTCTTCTTGCCCTTGGCATTTATCCTCTGTCATACATGATTCTGCCATTCTGTTATCTGCAACAGTGACAGAGGAATCAGAGAGACCATTAGCTATCTGCTTTTCTTCCTGACACACTCAAATAGTTAAACTCTTGGCTTACTCACATAAACAGTTTGGTGTGATACTTAAGCACTCAAAGAAAAATACTGGAATAGGTGTGGAAAAGTACTTTCAACCATGAAGATGTTCTTAGAATCTCAGAATTTTAGCATAGGAACGAATCTTAAAGATCACCTAGTCCCACTTTCTCATTTTACAAGTGAAAAAACTGAGTTTCATGAATTAAAGTAAAATTCTCAGAGTTACAAAGTTTGAGAGCTGGGGCTCAAACTCTGGGCTCTTGACCCCCATGACACTGTGCCAACCTACCTCAGAAGGTCTTCCTATGGAAACTAAGCACGCCATTACTCAGTAATTCTTTCACCGCAATTCTTACCATACCCTGTAAATAAGGACTCTTGATTCAACCAGTTTTCTTTCTAGACACTAATTCTTCTACATATTAGATATCCATAAATTTACCTAAGGCAATCTGTCTACTTAATGGCATGTGACTACTAATTAATTTCAACAGGAAGTCAGGATGTGTGGGGGATGTTCAGTGAGTTCCTGCTGAGTTTCAGCACTGTGCTAGACTCTGTAATGACTATATTCTCAAACCATTTCTAGTGGTTGTTGTTCTGAAAATTCGTGGAGAGCTAGACTGAGCTAGACTAACAGAGCAATAGTTTCTTTTTGTTTTCTTATAACTAACAGAAACCAGGTAGATTGGTTCTATACACACAGTATGTATAGGAAGAACATCTATATATTTCCTTTTATCTCTTTCATTCAAGTGATGTCTACCAAAAAGAAGAGCAAAATGGGCAAGAGAATGACCTCTGAAACCAGACTGCTTAGGCTTAAATTCTAGTTTCACCATTTGCTGGTTATGAAACCCAGGAGGCTTGCTGAATGTCTCTAAGCCTCAGACCACTTATCTATGAAATAAAGATAACAGGACCGACTTCACTGGCTTGATGAGGATTGGATAAATCAATATTTATTAAGCTCTCAGACAGTACCTGGCATTAGGGACCATATGAGTATTTTAAAAATAAATAAACAAGATCCTGATGGTGATCATTAAGCTGTGCCCTGCCTGGGGTGAAAGAAGCAAGGATAGATATATGAGATTTCAGCATCTTCTCACAAGAAAGCAGGAGAAACCCTTCAAGGACACCGTGAAGTTCAAGCCCAAGCAGTGCAATACTAACATCAATAGCAAGGAAATGAAGGCCACTAACAGACTGTGCTGGCATGCACACAGGCTAAGTAAGCTGATAGTGGTGGATGCAAACGGCTCTTATAGGCAATTGCTGTAGTCGTTTTCGAAAGGACAGGCTAGCCAAATAGCCAGCAGGGAAGAGTGGTAAATTTTTTTCTGAAAGCTTTTTTTTTCCCCAGTCACACTGAGGTGATTGTTGGATATATGGGTCAAATGTATACAGAGTATTATACTCTTTCCCTCAACTCTGAATTAATGATTCTCACACACAAGTCAGGTTTTGCAGATCAGAAAATAAAAGGACATGAGACAATATAAATATGTCAGAAAAAAATTTTGGACCTACAAAGCAAGGAGTTCTTTAAAAAGGAATACGTACGTTTGGGGGAGGCATGTGGGCTGTCTGAAGCGATCTGTCTCATCCGTGTTCCGTGGCAGCTGAGGGCCACAAGCCTCGAGATGATGGCAGTTTTGCCGAACCCAATGTTTCCCACAATCACTACTCCTTGGTTCACATTGGCATTTGAACTTTGAAGCTGAGCATCTATTTCATGGAAAACCCAATCCCGGCCAACAAATACTGACTCTGTAGTGATGCTGGGCACTTCAAAGAGTAGAGGCTTCAGGGAGATATCTGGAGGTCTATAAGGTGCAAAGCGAACTAGAAAGAACAATAAGAAAACAGAATTTAGGCTAATCCATCAACACTGAGAGAAATAAAGAAAAAAAGCGCTAACTTGGAGTGACAGTATGATGGTATTCTGGCTTATTCAGAAAATAATAAAACTCTGATTTTGGTCCTACACAGATAAGCAATGGCAGGTGAGCTAGAGCCATGTGATATTCTAGTTGGCAGAACACAAATACTGTTGAAATAGTAATAATTTATGGGACAGTCAGAAAGTCAGGGTAATATTAAAAATTATTGAACAATGGGGATGGGTAGGCATCAGCAATCAGGATAGATGCACAAGTAGTAAAGAACCAGGGTCCTTAAGGCCTCATTCTATGCCTGGGGATAACCTTTTAGTTGTTGGATTACAGGGAGGTGCAGAGTTGGAGTTCCTGGGGGAGAGATCACACTGTGGCGGGGCATCCAGATGTCTGATAGCATCAGCTCTTTACCAATGAGTAAAGGCGAATTTCAATATTTAAGAACCAATATGGCGGTACCAGTATCTATCTGTCCTGTAGAAAGCAACGTAAAGTTTCTTTAAAAATGTCAACGAAAACAGCAGCTCCTTTAAGTTCATGGTGTGTGTGTGTGTGTGGGTGTGTATAAAATCTAGTAGGTATATTAAGGGAAGCAAAGTCTCTAAAAGTTCTGATGGTTTAAAAGGTCTTCAAGATGCTAAGCAGTGAAGGAAGTAGAAAACAAACTTTCACCTGAAGTCTTTGCACCTGTACTGACGCATTCATGTCAATTAAAAAAAAAGATTTTTATTTTGATGGTTGCCAGATGGGAGGGAGGTGTCAGGGAATGGGTGAAGACGTGAAAGGACTAAGAAGTATAAACAGGTAGTTACAGAATAGCCACAGGGATGTAAAGTACAGCACAGAAAATGGAGTAGTCAAAGAGCTTACACGCATGGCCCATGGACATGAACAATGGTGTGGGGATAGCCTGAGGGAGTGGGGGGTGCTGGGTGGAGGGGGCAAAGGCAGAAAAATCAGGACAGTTGTAATAACATAATCAATAAAATATAATTTCAAAAATAAATAAATAAAATTTTTTTGTTTATAAATATACCTGTCTTGTAGACAAACCCCTATTGCTTTTCTCAAGATTTTTTTTCTGAGCTTGCATAGTTGTGGGATATGCTAAGAGCCAGGCATGAATTCTACTTTCAATAGCTATCTAAAAATGTGTAATAGATGTGACTTGGTGTCAGAGATCAACCTTCTAATTATATCGATGGTAAACAGAAGTCCTGCTGACCTCTCTTCTCTGGGTTAAATGCCCCCCAACTATTGTGAGAACGTCTCTAAGATATATCATTTTATCTGTCTAGAACCAGGAATTTCATTTCTGTATCTTTAACTTAGCACAGTGATTTAACACGTAGTAGGTGCCCAATAAATGTATATGGAAAGAATCAATTAAAGATAAGGCATGACACTCACTAAACCAATTTTAAATTTTGGAGAATAAAGACCAGGGGTGGGAAGGGGATGAGAGCAGGAGAAGAGGAAATCATAAAGGGGGAAATGAGATCAATTTATATTGCCTATATTTTTCTAGAACATAGTTAAATTACTTATACATCATAAATGAGATCTAGAGATGGCAGCTTACTTGAGAGAACACGCACATATAAGCATGCATATATGTATATTCTCATTAAAAAATGTCTGAAACCCATTAGAATAACTCAGCATCTGAAAAAATAACAATTCCAAATATAGTACAAATAATTAAAAAATATAAAGCTAAACTCTAGTAATGAAAGCAAATAGCTTCTTAATCAGTTTAAAATGTCCCAAAATTTCACTTTTAAAAAAAGGGCTGTGGAGATACAGCTACATGGTCACTTACAATCTCTTTGCCAAAACCTATCCTTTTAAAATCCATAATTATAACTACAGAGTTCAGTAAAAAAAATCAGACTTTACTTTTCCATAAATATTCTTTTAAATTCTAGTGTCTTATAGCTAATAATGTCAATTTACTTTCTGTAAGCATTATTTTATGAGCTATCAGACACATACCATAAAATCCACCCTTTTAAAGCACATAATTTAGTGATTTTTAGTATATTCCAGCCCCTGGCAACCAGGGACTTTCTCTCTTCACAGAATTGCCTATTCTGGATGTCACACATAAAAGTTATCATATACTATGTGGCTTTTTGTGTCTGGCTTCTTTCATCTAGCATTATGTTTCTGAGGTTCATTCATGTTGTAGCATGCTTTGGTACTTCATTCATTTTTACTGCCAAATAATATTCTATTGTATGGCCACATCACTTTTGTTTAACCATTTATCAGCTCAAGAACATCCTTGTTGTTTCCACTTTTTGACTGTGTATTATGAATCATGTTGCTATGAACATTCACGTGCAAGTTTTTGTGTACATGTTTTTAATTCTCTTGGGCATATATGTAGGAGTGGTATTGCTGGGTCATACAGAGTTCTATATTTAACTTTTTGAGAAACCACCAGGCTGTTCTATTTTACTTTTGCTACTTTTTTTCTTTTACAAAATACACATTCACTATAGGAAATTTAGAAACAGTAAACAAAGTAATAATTGTATTTCCAATAGCCAGAGAGAATCACTATTCGCATATATTCTGAGTTTTGTCTATACCACATGCACTTATTTTAAAAACAAAAAAAATGGGATCGTATGATAGATACTGTTTCATAATCTGCTTCTATCACTTAGCAATTCCAGAGTTCTGAAGAAAGCGATTCTGTCAGACTTGCCAGCTTCCTGGTTGCTTCAGTGGAGGGACTGACTCTCGCAGTGCCTTACTCCACCATTTTCCATGATGTCACTCGACAGCAGGAAGCTGCTAACCACCCATGGGGTTTCCTGGGTATCTCAGTGCCCTTGCTGGGCAGACACTTAAACACACATGCTGAGCTCTGGCTGAACAGTCACAGGACTCTCAGGGAGGAAGGAGAAAACAAAGCATCGGTTGGCTTGAGATGAGTCTAATTAGGCCTAGAGAGACCTAAGGTCACAAAGAATTTAGGAACATAGAACTGATTTCAGAACTAGAATAAAAACCTAATTTTGATGCTGAAATCCAGGGGTTTTTTTTCCTATTATATTACAACTGTTCTATAGGATGTCACTATTAAATTTTAAAGTGACATGAGATGTCCCACTGATGATCAGAACTGATAGGCTTAGCTGACATGTGAGACTATCTTCTATCTCCTTCAGCTTTCCTGCGCTTCCCTTTAGGAACTGCGTGCTTCGCCGGAGATGACCTTTCCAGAGAGAGAAGAGCTACTCAGAGACCCTCAGTTGCTTTCTGAACTAACTTACCTCTTCAGGTCTGAGATTATTTTGTGCATCAAAAAGGGCTTTTATAAGTAAGACTAATGCCAATTTATAATATGGAATAAGTACAGACTCAATTTGAATGCTTAAGTTTTGGGGGAAAATTCTATTAATGTAACTTGTTCTCATGTTGATATAATCTCTCATATTTTATTCTACTGAGAAAGCTTTGACATTTAAAAAGTTATTTTAAAAAATTTCTAAAAATGTAATCAATTCACAAAAACCTCAAGGGAAGAACAGATAAAATTAGCCCAGTACCATATGGTAAAACAACTACAGATACCAAGAACAGCCTAGAAATAATTTCTGTACCTCCAAAACTAAGGCTCTTGTCTGATCAGTGTGATAAAAAAAAGCCACACTTCTTATGTACCAAGAGTAAATTTGGGGCATATGAATAAGAAAGCACTTTGGCCTGTATTATAGGGACACGTAAGTAATGAATATTCTCTGTGAAGTTCATATTCCTAAATAAATGTTTCCTTGTTTGGGATATCAGCTGGCTTTCAAGAGATTTCTAAGTCAGAAACCACTGAAACAATCCAGTGAGAAATTACCACTGCAATATAGTTGAGCTAAGGGAAAAAGATGAGCTGATCCATACCATTTAGTAACAGGTATGGCTTTCTTACCCCTGGAGCTCAAGAAATGGTAGTCCCAGCATCGTAACAGAGCAGGAAGGCCATCCCATCCTTCTCAAAACATGCCAATAAAGTACATTGTAATTTACTTAGAAATTTTGTAAAAAATAATGGGTGGATAAAGACATGGGTAGACATGTGACAGCATAGTAAAATGTTAATGATATAACCAAGGCGGTGGGTATGTGTTTATTGCAGAATTCTTTTATTATTTTGTATATCTGAAAATTTTCCTAATACAATGTTGACGGAAAAAAAGAGGAAAAGGGAAAACATTACAATAGGGCACACAAATAAGACAAACTTTGGAAAGCAGTTTTAAAAAGGGATTTAATAACCACTCCAGGCTTAGATCAGTTTGTGTATCTCTTCAATGTAAATTAGGCTCACAGCAGACAAATGAATTCTCTCTAGGAAACAGTCTCTGTGAGACTTCCAATAAGTATAATTACATATCTACGCTTATAGAGAAAACTGACCTTTATTAACTAAGGCAAAGAGTAAACATTTAAAAAACAAAAGTGCATTAAGGCTAACAGATCAGTTTGCTCAAATGCAAATATAAACAGCTGCAGCAAGGGGAAAAGGGGAAGCGGGGCAAAAGAGCTCTAACTGGATTTAGTCTAAAGCATATTTACTCATAGGAAACAACGGTGAATCATCTTAAAAGAAGTCAGTCACAGGACTGGCTGGAGAAAGGGTTGCGTGTAATTCAGCCAAGGTCTGGTGCAAACAGGAGCAGAGCTGTATTTCCTCACATTCTTCCATAATGACTGTACAATCTAGCCTGGAAGCACCTCTGTTCCTCAGAACAAAAGATAACTTTTTAGGGTTCATGCCATGCATGCTATTTTCTACACAAAGCAGAAGAAAAATGCATGTGCTTCAGACAAAACCTGGTAACACATTAGCACTACAGATGAGTGGGGAAAAAAAGCTTTTTTTTCCCCTTAAGAAATACTTAAACCATATGTCTACTGAATTTCTAGAAGGCTCACTCTCCCATTTACCCAAGTCAAATCTCTTTAGTGTCTGTTGTTTATTCTTGGTACTCTGGAACATGACTATAGTAGGCAGCTATTCCTACCTCTGGAAGTGAGTTTTTGAAGAATGTAAAGCGATTTGAAGCAGGACATAAAGAACAACCTAAACATGATATGGTCATTCCAGATAACGTCTATTAAAAAAAAAAGATTAAATAAAGCAGAATCACTTTTTGGGTCAGCGGAGAAACATAAAGTGGGTAAAACTGTGGACTCAGAGCCAGATGCCTCAGTTTGTATTCTATCTATGACTTATTAGCTGTGTGACCTTAGGATAGTTACTTATGTTCTCGATAGCTCAGTTTTCCTTATTTTAAAATTAGGCATAACAATGATTCTGTGAGGATTAAATGAGTTAATGCACGTAATGGGCCTAGGACAGAGTTAACTGTTAGCTGCTATCACTAGCCACATTATCAAGCCAAAAAAAGACATCAGTGTAACCATAATCATCACCCTCCAACACACAGAATATTGAGAACATGGAAGGGGGACCCAAATCCCCCAGAATTTATTTATAAAAAAATGTGTATTTATTCTTATGTTTCAACTTTTTGATGCAACACACCTATGAAGACTTTTTCCCATTGCTCATAACAGTTTTAGACCTTGTTGATTTCCACACCTTTTAAGTGCTTCTGCCTTTTTTTGTTTGACCTCTTCCACATCGGCAAAACGTCTCCCTTTAAGATATTTTTTCATCCAGAAGCAAAAAAAAGTTGTTCTGGGTGAGATCAGGTGAATAGGAAGGGTGAGGCATGGGGTTCATGCCGTTTTTGGTCAAAAACTGTTCAACACTTAGCGTGGTGTGGGCAGGTGTGCTCACAAATCACCCACCATGAAATGGGCAAACAGGATGAAAGAGTCTTCAAAAAAATGTCACTGAAGCCTCTCATAGCATCGCCAGCTGGTACACTGATACAGATGGGTTCCTAGAATACTCACCTAGCCGTGGAAGCCTGTACTATAAGGGCCCCCCCTCCAGAAGATAATTTCCTTTTTTTGCATCTCCCCTTGTATATACTGACTCTAAACCCACTTCCCTTTGAGGCTTCTGACTTATCTCCCTTCCTCCTTTCACTATCCATCATTTTGAAAGAGCCATGCTTGCTATCTTTGCTTCCTTAGCAATAACTCATCCTAGCCTGGCCTCCTCCCATTTTGCTCTCCTGAAATGGTTTTGGTTAAAGTCACTGAACATGTTCTAAATGCTAAGTCCAATAATTTATTTTCAGTCTTCATGCTTTTTAACCATTCCTCAGTACTTAACACTTTTAAATATCCCCCACTTTTTGAAATACATTCCTTTCTTGGGCTTAAGATGACACTTTCTTCTAGTTCTTTTTTTGGTCCTCTCCTCTTGATGTATTTTTTAATGATTCCTCCCCTTCTACCCATCCCTAAAATATTGCCATGCCTAGGTTACAACATGTAAACAGCCAGCAAATATATGTATCTGACATGATCATGCCAACCCCTACATTTCTACCCTCAACTCAACTCACCCTACCACAATCACCCAAACTATTAACTCCCTATTCACTACTACAATTCTTGTCATATGGAATGCATACTCAATAACACTTAATAAGTGAACTCATGAATGAAATAGTGAATATAGATTTTCCATTCTCAACTGCAGTGAGGTGTGGTTAGACTTCATTTCATTAGAACAGGAAGGCTTAGGGAAATAAGTTATAGGATGCAAACCCAGGTCTGTGAAAATTACTGCTCTGTACTATGATAATAAAAGGAAATAACTCAGTTTTTAGCCACCTTTCAGGGATACAGTCCTACTTAAAGGCTACTGTCATAAACATTAAATAACAAGAAAGGGAAGAAAAACTGTTATTTTTCCCAGCTCTGTGGATACCATAAGCAAAGCCAAGATGCTGGCCACGGCACCAACAAGGAACAGCATTACCACAGGAAGTTGGCAGAAAAGAGGAAATGTGCCTTAAAGTGTCCAGAGAGGGCAGGATAGATTTTTTAAAAAAGACTATTTTTCCTTTTTTAAAGAAAAGTTATTGAGAAGGCTGGATTTACATACATTCATTTGGGTAACTAAGATCTTACTAATGTGAAATTTATTGCTGTGAAAAAATGACCACATTTAATTCTGCATTATTATAGGTACAATATGTATTTTAGCTTCTAGAGAGCACAATTCTAACGACCAAAACAGTCATTTTCTAATTAGAGATGGATTTATGATCCAGTCACTTCACCTATTAATTTTCTTTTTAAAAATGAATTGAATTTTCACTTCTGGCCAAGATGGAATAATAAGATTTACCCTCCCACCTAAAACAACCCCCAAACAAATCTCTGGACAAAATATATGAAATGAAGGTTTTCAAGATGCTAGACAAAGGCAATGAAAAATAGTGATCCCTGAGAGATGGAAAACAAATGAGGCAAACCCTATGTGCACTTATTGCCTTGAGCAAATTTCCAGGTGTCCATGATATGGGGAAGGAGAACCCAGTTAGAGTCTGGCTGATTCCCTTAGTTGAGGAGATGGAGCTGCAAATCCAGGGAGACTAAGACAGCAACTGTTAAAAGGACAGAGCACTGGCAAGAAGAGAGCTGTACAGATGTAATGCTGAAGAGCTGAGGATGCATAACCCTTGAGTAATTCAGAGTACTGATTAGCACATGTGTATAAGAAAACCACCCAAGAGAAGGAAAAGACCTATCCAAGAAGATTAGAGATAAAAGTGTTCAGGGCTTATGTTAGTGGTGCCTCACAATTTAGTGGGTTGAATGTTGAGAAAGGTCTTGTCTCAGTAACATAGAATAATGATACCTGTAATAAATATTGTTCTGGTCTTATTCAACAAATTTTAAAGGCAATACTCAAAATTAATCACACTGTTTCCAAATAACTTAATATTCCAGACAGAAGATGAATAATATTTATAGGAATACAAAAATATCTAACACCCAATGAGGTAGAATTCACAATGTCTGGCATCCAAACAAAGATGATCAGTCATGCAAAGAAGCACGAAAATATCAACCATAATTAGAAAAAAATCAGTCAATTAAAATTGAACCAAAACTGACAGAGATGTTAGAATTAGTAGAGATATTAAAACAGTGACTATATTCAAAAGTGTGAACACAGAAGATTAAAAAAGATCTGAATTAAACTTTTAGAGGAAAAAACTACATCAGCAATGAAAAACACACTACCTAGCATTAATGACGATTTGACATTACGGAAGATGAGTGATCTTCCTGGAAGAGATGGAAATAAAAACTACCCCCGCCCCCCCAAAAAAAAACACAGAGAGAAAAGAATCCTCTAAAATAAAAAAAGTATGATCAAACTGTGGGACAACTCCAAGTGGCCAAATACAGGTATGATTGAAGTTCCTGAAGGCAGGAAGAAAGACAATATATTTAAAGAAATAATGGATAGCTATGGTATTTCCAAACTTGATGAAAACTATAAACTCACTGATCCAAGAAGCTCAATGAGCCCTGAGCACAAGATATATGAAGAAAATGACACCAAGGTACATCGTAATTAAATTGCTCAAAACAAGTGATAAAGATAAAAATCTTACAAGCACCCAGAAAATAAAAAGACACATTAAGAACAGAGGAACAAAGACAAAGATGACAGCAGATTTCTTTTCAGAAACAATTTCTTTTAAAAAAAATGAGAAGGCAGTAGACCTGCAACTTTAAATTATGAAAGGGAAAAACCTGTCAACCTAGAATTCTATACTTGGTGAAAATGTCTTTCAAAAATACTGATGAAATTTTTTTTCAGCTTTTATATGTCTGAAAAAGTCTTTATCACCAACAGATCCACAATACAAGAAATGTTAACAAAAAAAGTCCTCAGGCAGAAGACAACTGCCATCAGACTGAAACATGGATTAACACAAAGAAATGAACTGCACCAGAAGTGGTGACTACATGGATTAATATATAACATTTTTTCTTATTTAAAAAAATCTTGAAAAGATAACTGATTTTATACAGTGAGGTTTATAACATTTATATAAGTAAAATGTCTGACAACAATAACATAAATGCTGGGAGGAGAGAAATAAAAACAGACTATTGCAGAAAACAGTCCACATAACAGTCTTTTTTTAAAAAGATTTTATTTATTTATTTTTAGACAGAGGGGTAGGGAGGGAGAAAGAGAGGGGGAGAGACATCAGTGTGTGGTTGCCCCTCTCATGCCCCGTACTGGGGACCTGGCCCACAACCCAGGCATGTGCCCTGAATGGGAATTGAACTGGTGACCCTTTGGTTCATAGGCCAACACTCAACCCACTGAGCCACACCATCCAGGGTCACATAACAGTCTTGAGACTGCCACCATTATAGACCTGGCTTGCAAGGCTGGCCCTTACCTGAAGTCTGGGAATGTGAATTTCAAGAGGATTCCCATTATTCCTAGAACTAATAAGAGTGAATCACTGTGCCTAAATTGTTTGTACAAACAATATACTTTATGCTGAACACCTGCTTTTCTTTTGGGTGTCTGGAATTTTGGTATATTTTAGCAAGGGGATCTATGCAACCAGACCACAGTGAAAACCTTGGGCACTAAATCTCCAATGAGCTTTCCTGGCAGATATTTCACACGTGTTGTCACAGTCATTGCTGAAGGAATTAAGCACATGCTGTGTGATTTCACTGAGAGAGGATACTTGGAAGCTGTGTCTAGTTTCCTCTGGACTATGCCCCATGTACCTTTTCCCTTTGCTGATCTGGTTTTGTATCCTTTCACTGTGATGAAGCACAGCTCTGGGAATGACTATATCCTGAGTACTGGCAGTCCTCCTAGTGAATCATTAAACCTGGGGGACATCCCTAACATAAGCACTGTAAAAGCCTTATGATATACATAAAATGGTATAACGTGAGGGTACACTGTAATAAAATAAACTTATGTACTAAAAATAATAAAGCCACCAGGTACCCAAACCAAAACAATACAAGGACAGCTAATTAACTAAGAACATAATATAGACTCATAGAAATACTCAATTCAAAAAATGGGATAAGGAAAATGCAAGAAAAATGGAAAGCAAATATCAAAATGAAAGACTGAAAACTACCCAAATAAAATTCAAATAAATGCAAATGCTGTAAATATTTCAATTAAAAGAATAGATAAAAAAATATGCTACCAAAATCTATGCTACCTGTAAGAAACCCACTTTAAATATAAATATACAAGTAGGCTAAAAGTATAGAGAAAGATATCACCATGCTAATACAAATCAATAGAAAGTTGGAGTGGTCATATTAACATAAGACAAAGTAGATTTCAGAGGAAAGGAAATCATTAAGGATAAAGAATACCATTTCAAAATGATCAATGAGTCAATTCATCAAGAAGACATAACAACGCTAAATATTTATGCACCTAATAACAGAGCTGTAAATACATGAAGAAAAACTGCACAGAGATATAGAGAAATCCACAATTATCATCAGAGATTTCAATATCCCTATTTCAAAAACTAAGAAAACAAGTAGAAAATCAGCAATATATACAAGCCCTGAACAATCAACTGATTTTGACCTATTTGATATTTCAAGAACTGCCTACCCCAAAATTGCAGATTCTTTTCAGTTGTATATAAAACAATTATCAAGACAGACCATATTTTGGCTCATAAAAATTCTAGAACTATTTCATCTTGCATAAAGGAAACTTTATACCCTTTAAACAGCAACTCCCCATTTTCCTCTCTCCTCAGGCCCTGGTATCCACCATTGTGCTTTGTGCTTCAATTAGTGTGACTACTTTAGATACTTTATTTATTTTTTCAAAAAGATTTTATTGCCCTGGCTGGTGTAGCTCAGTGGATTGAGCGCGGGCTGGGAACCAGACGGTCCCGGTTCGATTCCCTGTCAGGGCACATGCCTGGGTTGCGGTCTGGGTCCCCAGTGAGGGCCGTGTGAGAGGCAACCATACATTGCTGTTTCTATCCCTCTCTGTCTCCCTCCCTTCCCCTCTCTCTAAAATAAATAAATAAAATCTTTAAAAAATAAAAATAAAAAAAAAGATTTTATTTATTTCTAGAGAGAGGGGAAGGGAGGGAGACAGAGAGGGAAAGAAACATCAATGTGTGGTTGCCTCTCACGAGCCCCCCACTGGGGACGTGGCCTGCAACCAAGGCATGTGCCCTAACCGGGAACCGAACCAGCAACCCTTTGGTTTGCAAGCTGGCATTCAATCCACTGAGCCACATCAGTCAGGGCATAGATACTTTATATAAACAGAATCATATGGTATTTGTCCTTCTGTGACTGGCTTATTTCATTTAGCATAATGTCCTTAAGGCTTATCTATGTTATATGACAACATTTCCCTCTTTTTAATGCCTGAATAATATACCATTATATGAATATGTCATCAATGAATCATTGGATGTTTAGGTTGTTTTTACCTCTTCATTATTGTGAATAATACTGCAATGAACAAGGGAGTGCAAATATCTCTTCAAAATCCTGATTTCAACTCTTTTGGAAAAATTCCTAGATGTGGGATTGCTGGATCATATGGTAGTCCTAGTTTTAATTTTTTAAGGAAACACCATACTGTTTTCCATAGCTGCTGCACCATTTTACATTCCTAGTAACAGTGCACAAGAGTTCCAGTTTTTCCATGTCCTCATCAACACCTAATACTTTCTGGTTTTTTTTTTTTTTTTGACAATGACCATTCTAACAGATGTAAGGTGATATCTCATTGCTGGTTTCATTTGTATTTCCCTGATGATTATTCATGCTGAGCATCTTTTCATATACCTGTTGGTCAACTGTATATTTTCTTTGGAGAAATGTCGATTTATATCCTTTGCCCATTTATTAATCAAGCTATTTTTTTTGTTAGAGTTGTAGGAGTTTTGTATATATTTCAGATATTAACTCATCAGTTATGTGGTTTGCAAATATTTTTTCTCATTCCATAGGCTGCCTTTTACTCTCTTTTTAAGTACTTTAAAATATGGATGACAAAGTAATTTCTTTCAGTTATAATTCCTTTACTTTTGGGTTCTAGATAACTTTCACATTAAAATTCAACTTTCTCCCCTTATCTTGAATGTAATTTATTGCTTATTTCTCACTTCTTTCTTATACTTGTCTCCCCTGTTATGGTTCAGTAACACAGCTAAAGAAACTGAGTTGCTGTCAGTGACTCCATATGGAAAAGGACCTTATTATACAATTTATTGTGTTAATTTTCAACTGACATAAAAGTAATTTTAGTCTCTGTTTTCAAATGAATAAAATTCATTAAGCACTGTCTAGGCACTTTCTCATACATTATCTTAGTATATCTGCTCCTTTAGTTCTTGCTTATCACATGTTCTATTTCATCATCAATCTGGCAATGATCATTTTTAGTTTTATTATTACTTTTTAATCCTTACCAAAGATATATTTTATTGATTTTTAGAGAGAGAGGAAGGGAGAGAGAAACATCAATTGGTTGCCTCCCATATGCTCCCTGACGGAGGATCGAATCCACAATCTAGGTATGTGCCCTTACTGGGAATTGAATCTGCAACCTTTTGGTGTATGGGATAATGCTCCAACCAACTGAGCCACCTGACCAGGGCAGTGTCATTTAAAAAAATTCTTTAGCTTTTCATACATAAGAGTAGAGTAAATTTTAAAGGTAATAACAAACCATAACCTGTCTTGTCCAGAACTACATTTTTATTTTTCTAGATTCTGTACTAGATAAGAATGACAGTAATGATAACCATAAGACAGAGAAGTGACATTCTTGCATTTTAGAAAGATTAATTTGGCAATCTGGCATTTACTTGATTAGAATATGGAAAGACCAGAGTAGAGAGACAAACTAATTAGCTGTATTGAGAATGGGTAACAGGGAAGAATTTCAGACATTCTGGGAATAGAACCCTCAGGGTGATATAACTGGCTGGATATAGAAGATAATGAAGATAGTGATTCAAAGCTGACTCCAGGACTTAAAGTCTGAATGACAGTAAAACTGGGGTACTATTAATAGAAATTAAAAAAGTAGGAGCTGTTTTGGAGTAACGAATCACTGTGGTGGCCTCTCTGATCATAGCTCCTACTGAAAAAACAGCCATCTGGCAATTCATTTTTATATACAACTCTGTTTCCCATCACTAACACCCCATTGTACTGAGTATCTACAACAAACCATTCTATTGTAATTATTATATTGCTTGTTGATTTTATATTATATTGTCTATGACACAGTATAGCATGGTGTTTAAGAGCACAGGCTCTGGAATCTGCCAGATATAAAATGAATCCTGGCACTCCAATTACTAGACATGTAACCTTAAGCAAGTTATTTAACTTCTTTAAGTCCCAGTTCCCTTAGTACCCTACTTACATCAAAGGGTTGTAAGGATTAAATAAGGATATGTTTAAAGCTCTTAGCACCATGTCTATAAAGAATAGCATTCCAATAAATGCAAGCTATCACTTTTATATCTGTTTGAAAATGTCTCATTCTTAACATTTGTCTTAGTGTTTTAAGAAGTCCAGTGTATTCTATTAATGCGGGGATAAAAAGGGGGAAAGGTTTATTTTACTATGGAAAATAATACTCTCAGTCTTTCAATAACTTGCATATTGAATTCCAGCTTTCTGACATTGGTCTTACAGGACATTTTTTTAGAACAATTTGAAGTCACTGCTGAGTGGAATTTTCAAGAAGGGAACAAAGATATTTGGAAAATGGTAAAAGAAATAGGGAAAATTCAACTCTCCCAAATACTGCTATTTTTACATGTTTCCTCACATTTAATACCACAAAAGATAGAGAAAATATAAAAACAGTAAAGCTTTTAAAATGTGAAACATTTGATAAAATAATTATATAACTATGTCAACATAATTTTGTGCTATTAGATGATTGGCCTTGAAGGTGAGACCTAAGATTTATTTTTATTGGCACATCAAAACTAGTTAATTACTTGAAATTTAAGATTAAACATTTTTAAGTGAACTGTCAGTGATGAAACAGCTATGGTCCTACAAAGGAGGACCTCTATTTTATTAGTATCTTGGGAAGCTATCCCACAAAAAAATCTTTTATATACTATAAAATTGGAAAATTTAGATCATCCTACTCAATCAAAAAATGTTTTGCAAAATGTTACCTAAGTGTTTAATGTTGCTTCTCAGCCTTTTGGCTAAGATCAAGTGTAGTATCTGTTCTTATCAGTAAGTTTAGTGACATTATGGCTACTTGAATAAGATTTAGTTACTTTTGGAGAAAATAATGATAGAAAGATTAACTGGGAAACTAGATTAACAGGCTTAATGGTTATTTTTCTTTATTGCACTTAAGGCATTTAAAAATATTTCCCGTGATTTATTCTTACAGAATTAGATATGATAATTAAAATTTCTTTCACGTTACTTCACAGCCTTTCTTTAGTGTTATTTAATGGGAGAGGTTAATATGTGCCTGTCAGAAGACTATGCGGTCTGTAGTATTGTGGTAGAACTTTGCTGTATATTAGCTATTGTTTAGGTTTGCAGAATTTAAGAAGGAGTTTACCAAATAAGGCTGGCTTATATAAAAACCAGATCTGTGCACCTATGTGGAGCTACTTTAACAAGTAGTGATCTGTTTAAAAAAAAAAAAATCACAGCTGGACTACTCCAAAAAGCATACATTATTTTCCAGTAGAGATTCTAAGACATTCGATTTGAGTACTGCATTTTCAAATTTTAGGGTGTTCTGCAAAAGAGCTGACTGGGGGAGAGAGGATCAATCTCATACTAGTAAATCTTATAATCTACCCATCTAATATTTATATGGGCAGTTATGTGCATGCAACCTCATCTCTGGATTTTGAATTTAGCTAAAAAGAAATTTAATCTTGTAAAAATAAAACAATGAACAAAGAGACAGAAAATACTGATGGAAATATTCCCTTGTAAATGTGTGAGCCAGCCAGGCAATGATCAAGATGACTAAGCAACCTCAGGGATGTGTGACTCAGTGGGCTATTGCAAGAGTATTAGCTTCATGACATGCATCTTAGTCATCCTCATAAAGGATTCATTGTTTTGGAAAGTAGGACTCACAAATGGTGTGAAACGCTGATTTTATTTGATAAAAATTGAGTTCTTTGCTTTGACAAAGCCAAGTTAACTGTGGTAGGGTCAATTTCACATAAATTTTGCCAATGAGTCAGACTATGATTTGCACATACACCCTCCAACCTAGGATTTATTAGAGCAGCTATTAACTAAACCCAGTGTCTGTGAATGGCCATTTATATAATGGGATTTAGTAAAAGTCCTAAGCGAACCAACATATTTTGATAAATAAGTTCTAATTAGGAATGTGTAATCTCTTCAAAACGAACAGTGCAAGTATAATTTAATATTAGGAAAATTAGAGTCTTATCATTAATAATCTGTTGTTAATTTACCCCAAGTAGCCCCTATTCAAAGTCATTGTGCTCTTTTGCTTTGTGTATTTTAACTTTCCCTGCTTCCTTTTATATATTCCATCATAAGATATATTACATTTATCCATAAAAACCAACAACCTCTTTCTTCCTTTTACTAGGCAGCAAAATTAGTTTGTCTTCCTCTGTGGAATAAGAGATTCCATTAAGACCGTCAGAAAGACTGAGAGGTTTCAGGTGGATAATTTCTAGCATAACTCAATATTAACACAAGGATGATTATATTTAAAAAATGGAACCCCCCCAAATAATTTTAAAAACGGACGTTAAAAACTTTAATAAGATTTCAAATTAATATCTGTCAAGGACCTTAGGCTTTGGGACTAGAAAAGGCACTGTGGAAGGTTAGCCAGCTATATACCCTGCACGAGTATACAATCTCCTGTAACTCTTCTACCACTAAAGCTCAAGCTCTTTAGATGGCTGGCAGCTAGGAATCTAAAACAGTAACTTGCAATGGGATCCTAGACAGTGCACTTATGTGACCTTGTCTCCAACGTTGGGCTGGGTCTCTAGAAATATCAGTTTTGGTAGAACAGCTGCTCAAAACAGCTGTCTTAAGACGTAAAAAAAATTTGTTTTACTAATGAAGCAAATGTTAATGTTAATACCCCACTTGAAGAATCAAATTCTAGCTCAGATGTTACTCCAGCAATTTCTGTTTCAGCACTCAAACCACTACCATTATGATCGAACAACTGAAGTTACTATTAAGGTAACTGTTAAGTAAACTATGCCTGTACTCTTAAAGTTCATGAACAACTTCTAACCAATTCTGAAACTACACTTTCCTGCATTCTGTAAACAGACTGTATGGTCCCTAAAGGAATCAAACTTATCTTCAACGACAATCGTATCCTCTGAACCAGTGGTTCCTAAAAAGTGACGACCCCTGGGGGTTCTTAAGACACTTTCAGGGTGTCCACAAAGTCCAAAAGACAAATACATAATTTGTCTTTTTCCATTTCCCTTCTCTGATAGTGTACAGTGGAATTTTTCAGAGCTTACATGAAATTAATACATAACGGGTCTACTATTGTTTTTAAAAAATGACAGATATTTAAAAAATTTCTCAGTTTTAATTTCTAATATGGTAAATGTCAATAGATTAACTCATATAAACACAAGCTTTTTAGGGTCTTCAATTTTTTTGTGTACAAAGGGGTCCTGGAACCAAAAATAGAAAATCACTTCTCTAAACAGAACAGTGCAACACTGCCTATGCGAAGTACCCAATAAACGCTTGCCACCTCTTTAGACATATATTCAAAGAATATTATTTCAGATAATCTCTATATTGGAATCAGTAACTTTAGTACTTACTAGATACAGATCCAGAATCATTTAAAACCAGAATTGTGATTAAAGAACTATTTTATGACTTGTTTGATGATATTTTAAAATATAGAGAGATATACCTCTAATGTATAAAGATAGATCTTAATTTATACTATAAAAGGTTTTCAAACACTTTACTATTTTTTGGGATAAAGTTGTTTTACTTCAACCATAACCAGAGGAAGAAAAATATATAAAACTGAAAAATGACTGCAATTTATATGTTCCTTTAAACAACATTAGAAAGCATGATGCGCTATGTTTTAAAAAAAAATAATGTTAGGATGCTTGGAAAACAGTATGATTCAATTTCCACAATGAACTACAATGTTTTAGATATAATGACTAGTTATAAGAGCTTGCCAAGGAGGTCTAGGGAAACACGAGGAAAGTCTGTCCAAGTGTGCTTTCTTTTCTTGTTAATGTGTTTTAAGTCTTATCATAAGCCACAAAGTGCATTTATAAACAGTAATCAAGATAACATGTTACTCTTTGAGGGAAAATTATTGTCCAGGGCCTCAAAGTTCTAAATTAAAGTATGCTTATTTTAAAAGGGAAAATACGGCTTAGTAAACATCCAGTATCTTATGGATTAAAATACTCATTTGGATGGCATGTACTCACCATTTAGATTGCTGAAAGGAAAACTCTTGAAAAAAAAAAGACAACTTTAAGGAACTGAAACTCTAATATCATAGTACCATTATCAATGGACAAATTCCATCTTTAAGTACTAATGTAAACAATAAGTTGAGACATTATCTGTAAGGGGTATAAAATTAGTTTTGTTTGGGATGAATTGTATAGGCAGAGAGCTTCCTAAAGACTTAGGTACTCTTTGAAAAAAGTCTTTGGATGTACTTTGGTTTTACCAAATGTTTAGATTGAAGTTCAGTGCAATGGAAAAAGTTTTCTGTGGTGTTCTAGACACAGCAGGTATCTGTGTATAAACATCAAGCTCACTAAAATGGCATTTGTCAAAGACCTTACAAATCTTTAGATACTACAAGTGGAAATGTCCTATCATGTATCAATAGAACCCAACACAAAAGTACCCAGCTAAAACCTGTTAATTTTGTTTTCTATGTACTATAAAATCCATTATTCATTGATTAGCAAAGCAGAAAATAAAGTCAACAATGTCAGTACATTTTACAGAAATGAGATGCATGGTGATGCCAATGCGGCAGATTTTAACCAAATTTAAAGGTCTATATAGCTCGAGAGTTGCATCCAGTCTTCGTTACTATGGCTACGCATTTAGTCTTGGAACAGATCATTTATTTAGTCTTTTGACTAAATTTATTCAGGCTTTGGATATAATCAACATACCAACACTAAAGTAGTACTGGATATAATACCACTTTCTGGGCAGGAAATACACAATTGCATGTACTAAGCAACTAGTATGTGGCTAACTGAAGAAATGGCAAGCAAGATGCATAGAATTAAGAATAAAACTGTGACTAAGGCCATCAACTCACTAATGTTGATGGGAAGTATGTTAACTGTAGCAATGCAGTCAATTATTTTATGCTCCCAGTTGCTCAGCCATCATTGAAAAACTGTCAGTATAATAACTTTTGGCATGGACAGCATGAATCCCCTTCTGTGTGAATTATGTATGCATTTGGCACTATATGGTTCAGAATGGGGCACAGACAAGGGGTGAGAAGGAGAAGAAAAGAAAGATGAAAATAATCTGTAAAATAAAAATAAAAATATATTTGATGTAGCAGAGCTATGGATTACTAGATATTAGAGAAAGCAGACCATCTGTTAAGGCTATTAGAGATAGTTCAGTTCATTCTGGGGAAACAATAATAGATGCCAATAATGGTCTCTCAACTAGACCATGGTTATAACAAAATGAAAGTCTCTGAAAAGATCAGGATCCTGTTCGTAGAAACATGCAGTATGAGTAAAGAGCAAAGAAAAAGGTGGCTGAGTGGGAAAGGATAAGTTGTTTAGCTGTTGCCAGGACAGGACTAGAAGCACTGGCTAAAATACCAGTAAATTAAAAGTACTATATGCCACTAGAAATGGCCACTAGAATGAATGTGAAATAAATTCTTTAGCAAAACACATTTTCAGCACGCAGTTCAAGTTGCAGTATGGCTAGAGTATGGCTAACAATCACTTGAGAAATCCAGGGTCCTAAGAAGGTTATTTCCCCTATCACCACCATACCAGCCCTTTTCACTTGTTTTCTTTCAGAATTTCAAGGAATCAATGCCAATGCTTCCAATTATAGGTAATTACAATGCTTTTGGGCAATGTACTTGTATTTATCTTTCTCTTCTATGGTTACATGTTCACTTCTTAAGAGAGGTTTAAATAAGTGTGGGCATTGGAAAAAAAATGAACTTTTTGCCTATTTCCCATTTTCATTTCCCCCTGGGTATCCCCAGGCAAAGCAATCCTGTGGTTCTAACCTCTTAAATCCTGCTGTGTGCGAGCACCACTCATGCTCTGTCTTGGCATTCGAAGAGAAGTTCTCAAAGGTGTATGTCTCTGCTCATCCAGGTAAGCAAGGTCCTCCAAATGGGCAGAACTTGTGGCTGAGAAGAAAGAAGAGTTTAGTCAAAATATGTCAGTTCCAAAACTTTGAAAAGATTTCCCCCAAACTTTGGAATCAGAGCTTACTCCAGCAGACACATTTACTAAGAGTATGCTGAACTCAAAAAGCATCATCGGTGTTTAGAACATGAGCCAGGGAATACGTGTCAAGAGTTGTCTTCAGCTCCTTCATCACTACCAACGGCCTGAGCTTATGGAGCATACTAGCAACAAGCTGGCAAACATTAGTACTGACCACAAAGATTGTTAGTTTTTGCTTCATTTTGGGCCACAAATTCCATTTATAGAATAAGCTAGAAACATCATCAGTGGAGAAACCTATTTCAAATTCTACTGAGCTGTAAGAAAAACATTTTCAACAGTTTTCCTTCATGGTAAAGAATCAAATTAAAAAACATTCTGAATACAGTTTTCTCGCGTGTTTGCCTGTGTGTGTATTGGTAAGGCGAGAACCTGGGAAAATGGACAGAGAACTGCCAAAAAGCATTTATGAAAATGCCAATGCTCATGAATTCCAAAAACATTCTGTTGCTCTCTAAAGATAATCAAGTACAAATACCCTCCCAGTGCATCTACAAATCCTTTAACTCCTAATCCAGTCACAAAAAAGAGAAAATGTCAGTAGATAGGGGAAAATGGCATTGGCACTGCTGCATCCTGAGAGCTGTTGGGTCCACTCACAAAATGAACCAAAAGGTGAAGACATCAAGAATCGGGAAGCGTTAAAGACAAAATAGTTTTTAATAACAGCAACAAAAAAGCCCAAATGGTAATTTAGAGCTTACAAATTAGTAATTAAGCCATTAATTCAATTTGTTGCTAACTACCTAAGATACTGGGCCAAGGGTTAGTTCAGTCATTCAATGACATTTACTGAGAGCCTATCCTGTGCTAGGCACTGTTCTTGGTGCTCCCCACCCCCTCCCCCGCCCCCCAGCCTAGTTGCCAGTTTACCTCTGGTGACCAGTAAGAGTGGGTGAGAGGAAGCACACTGAAATCAATTCTTGGCTTTTGAGATCCAATGATGAATTATTGCCCGTATCCTCAATATAAATCAAGATAAGACACAAACAATATGAGGTGAATTATGAAAAGTGGCACAAAAAAAGTCACATAATGCTCTATGAGCTGAAAAAGAGAAAAGATAGATAAAAAGAAGGAAGGAGGAAGAAGAGAAAAAAGAACAGAGAGAACAAGTGTAAGAGATAAATATTGCCTTCATCCTTCAATTATTGCAATTGTCTTGGTTACCTGGGTCTACTGGAAACTCAGACAAAAGACTTACCCAATTATAGATAGTTTCTATAGGGAAATAAAGGTCTTTGAAAACTAGTCTAGGGAACTTAAACCGAGAAAGGGAAGTCAAATGCTACATTACATACCAGAGGTTGGTAGAGAGTATCAGAGGAATAAAGATAACCTTGATCTCTGCACCCTGAAATTAAAACTATCCAGAATAGATAACTGTCTAATCTTTTATTTTAAAACACTGGGGACAATGACCCTTACACTATTCCCACTGTATTCTAATGTGGTTCTATGAATTCGTGTTTTCTTATGTTTAACATAATCCCTTCTGCTTTACCCAAAGCCTGTTTTCTTTTCTTTGGTTCTGTATCCATATGTGTGTAGCTACTTAAAAAAAAGAAAAGTGTTCTCAGAGATCCTGCCTGTACAGAGCCTTCCTTGGAGCTCAGAAACATTAGCCTCAGTTGAGCAGGGCCCAGTTCATAGACATCTGAGTTTCAACTTCACAGGGTTATTCCTCCAGTCTCTGGTTTAACAACCTCAACCTCTTCTCCTGTTCCACAGACTCAGAGGTGGTAGCTGCTTCCTGCAGTTGCTAAGTCCGTGATACCTGGGTTCTCTTTGACCTTTCAGTAATTTAAAATCTAGATAATTCTTTATGTCCAATTTTCTGTTAAAACACTTATATGGTTTCTGTCTCCAGGCTGGCCCATGACTGATATAGCATAGATAATAACTGAACTGCAATCCCCTTCTATGTTATTGATAACAAAGTATTATCACAGAATGCAAATGTGAAAGAAATCTTAAAGGTCATCTAGGCTCTCTAGAGGTCAGCAAATTGGGGCCAGTAGGCGAAATCTGGCTTGCTGCCTATTTTTGTAAGTAAAGTTTTATTGGAACATAGTCTTGCCTGTTTGCTTAAGTCTGCATTTACAGCAGAGCTGAGCAGTTGTGACAGAGGCCACTGGCCTGCAAAGCTTAAAATACTAGCTGGTCTTTTTAAAAAGTCTGTCACATCAAACTAGTCAATTCCCCTCATTTTACAGATTACTAGAGTGACCTGTTTAAAATGAATCATGCATTCACAGTCCAGCCAGGCCTTGAAACCAGTGATCTCAATCCAGTGAGTGCTATTTACATTGTACCCACCTCCTCCTTTTAAAGCTAAACAGATCTAATTGTTCCTTAAAAGGCTTATTTTTCCATTCCTTACTCATTTTTGCCACTTTCCCTCAATTCCCTGTTGTTTATGGCTTTGAAGGGCAGCAATCAAACTTGGGCAATAAAAAAAAGACCTTGCTAATGCAAAATAAAGGCACCCTGCACGTCACAGATTTATGCATCTCTGCACTTCAAATGTTTTCCACAGTAAGAAACAAAAGAATAAAGCCCCATTTTTTTTCTTTAATCCTCCCCTGAGGGTGTACTTTTCAAAACTGATTTTAGGGAGAGAGGGGGGAGGAGGAGAGGGAGAGGAAAGAGAGAGAAACATGGATGTGAGAGAAAAACATAGATTGGCTGCCTCCCATGCACACCTATGTACATGCCCTGGTGGGGAATCGAATGCGCAACTTTTTGATGCATGGACGATGCTCCAGCCAACTAAGCCACTTGGCTAGGGCCCAAATTTGTTTTTTTGCTTTTTAAATAAGTAAAGTTCTTATAAGATACTTCTTAAGCTGATAAGTATAAGAGTAACAAGAAAGGAAGATCAATGACAATGAGTCTTTTATTCACATTAAAACAAAATTCAAATGAAACCTTAACAACTGGATGAGTGATTTGGTTACCATTATGGCAATACTAATGACACATTATATAATTTTAAAGCAAGGTCCTAGCAGACTTCTTTTACTAAAATGGTTTGGTATGCTTTAATAAGAAGAAAACATATTTCGTTAATAGTAGGCAAAATGGTATAGAAATACACAACACAGTGACTAGAATATAAGCTCAATGAAGGTGGCAATCTTTGTTTATTAATGATTCTCAAGTGCTTTAAACAGTGCCTGGCATATATATAGTACATGCTCAATAAATGCTTGTTTAATGACTAAACAATTATATTTAACATATGCTTTGTGTTTTGACTACATTTAAACAATCAATGAGTAACAAATTAGGTTTTGTTATTTGAAAGCTAGGGATGAAGGAAGTAGCTGTAGCAGTAATGCCTTGTACATCATTACCCCACACAAACACCAATGAGAGATCTGTATGGACACATATATTCCCACCTGATGGGGCTGCTCCTGCTGTAAAATTGTACTGGTAAATGTGAGATAATTCCATCAACTTAAATTAATACTACAATATTTAATGAACATTTTGCAGATACATTTAGAAGAGATAATTTGGTAAGCTGAAGGGAAGTGAAGAAATGCAAAAACCCAAATGTGCAATAAAATTTTTATATAAAAAGAAAATGCTTTAAAAAGTAAACCCACAAAATCTATGTCATTAAAAAGCCTTGTTTTCAGAGAAGGAAGAGGAAGTAGAAAAAGTGAGCATATTATTTTTGAGATTTCATGAGATTGGAGCAGCTGACTCACTTATAGAACATTTAACTGACATACTTTTTTGAAGTCAAAGTAATTTAATACACAAGTGGGTAGAAAAAACCCCAGCAGACAATATTTAGTACAAAACATTCCAGAGGCAACTCTATATTGAGTTTGAAACTAGTCTGAATTGTTTATTCTTATATCAGTTGCCACTAACGCAAACAGATTTTAGTGGCACAATTGTCATTCTGGCTGATCCGAGAAGGAAGCCTGGAATGACACTTTGTCAAAGTTACAGCCTGGGCAAGAAGCCACTCTGCTGTCCTTATACCTTTAGATTCATCAAGCCAACATTCTAACTGCTAAAAAGCCCATCTTTGATTTTTTTGTAAAATCCTCGATACAGTTTCTGACTGAATTCATTTAAGTCCCCCAGGATTCCCATTTTGCATTTACCTGACTCTTAAGATCCTTTTCTTAGGAAAATGTGCAGCTCCAAACATTAACGAGTAGATGGTGAGAGTTTATATTTTAACTGACTTCTGCTGTACATTTCCATGATAAACTCATTTTCACACAAAGCACAAAGGACAGCTGTTGCAAGTGAACATTTCCTGCTTCCCACATCCCTCCAATTCACTGCCAATCTCATTTTAAGACATCAAGGATGACCATAGACAGCCCACTCTCTGATAATTTCTGCCATGCAACCGCAAGTCCACAATGGTTCTCTACTTTTTTTTTTTTTTAAGATTTTATTTATTTATTTTTTAGAGAGAAGGGAAAGGAAGGCAAAAGAGGGGGACAGAAACATCAATGTGTGGTTGTCCCTTGCACACTGCCAATCGGGGACCTGGCCTGCAACCCAGGCATATGCCCTGGCTGGGAATCGAACCAGCAACCCTTTGGTTCACAGGCCCACGCTCAATCCACTGAGCTACATCAGCCAGGGCGGGTTCTCTACTTTCTTCTAACACAACAGGCTCAAAAATAAATACACAATAGTGATTTAATTTTGAAAACACTAAAACATATAGTTTTAATTCTTTGATATTTTAGAATTTTAATTTAAAGGTACATAAACATCTAAATTTATATTTGGAAAACTGAGTTAGTTTAGGAACAACACAAGCCAAAACTCATCTTTAATGATTTTGTCATTTTAGTTGAAAAATTTTTGCTGCCAGTAAATATGTGTTACATGGAACTTTTTATTGGTATATTTAACTATAAGATTTTACCTGTTTGAGACTTTATGTTTCTAAAAGTATAAAGCTAAATCTAATAGACCAACATATGTATACTTTTAATAATCAGACTTTTGTTTTAATAGTTAATAAAAAGTATATAATTGTTTTAAAAATTTCATTACATGTAATTTTTTTGTTTATATTGAGTTAAAAAGTCAGAAAATTTAAAAAAAAAAAATCAACATAAATATTTGCATATTTGCTGATTCATTCCCTGCAAGTCAAAGTATTATAAAAGCCAAAGTGTTATAAAAGCCATGTGTCCTTTCCATTCTTTTTAAAATCAAGGGCCTTAGGGAATAATACAAATAATTTCAGTTTTTTAGAGTTTAGTCCAGCAACAGTCTCAGGGATTGTAAATAATTCCTTGACAACTTCCTGGTCCCGCTCAGTGTGGCCGTATAAAGATGCCAACGAGCTCAGGCAAAAAGAGGGTGCCTCTCCCCCGACTGGTGTGACGCAGTCGGTTGGGCACTGTCCCACAGACCAAAAGGATACCGCTTTAATTCCTAGTCGGGGCACATGGGTTGCTGCCAGGTCCCTGGTTGGGTGGGGGTGCGTGAGACAGATGTTTCCCACACATTGAAATTTCTCTCCTCCTCTTTTCCCCTCTCTCTAAAAATAAACAAATAAAATCTTAAAGAAGAGGGTGCTTCTCTTCCCCAAATGGGGAGCAGTCTGTAAAATAGCAAGGACCATTTAAACAGTTATTCCCCTATGTTGTTTTAACAATGATGCAAATGGTATTTTCACATCATTATTCAACATTATTTGGTCTCTAAAATAAATAATTATATTACTCATATTGAGATACTATGTTTTTTTAAAGGGGAAATTTAAAAGCTGGATTTTTAACAAGGCCTTTTATTATTGGCATTAATCACTCTCCACCCCCCAGCTGTGCATATGCTTAGAACAATTTAATAAGTATAAATATACTAGGTTCCACCCCCTCCCCACTTCAAGCTCATCTCATATAGAATATTCTATTTATTCCTGTTAACCAAGGAGATTTGAGCATCTGATCTTCCTGCAGTTTGGGGAAGCCATTTCTATGGATACACTAGAAAGTAAAGGAAAATATGATGTCTAGAGCTAAAATGAGAAGAGGGGACACTCTTGAGCTAAGAAAATTTATTTTAAAAGATGATTTAGGTATCATTTAAGCTACCAGAGATGATGGTCTTATCAAATATTTACATACATTATACTGTTAGCAGAGAAATTCCCTGTGAAAGTAATTTATTTCTCTACATCCAGGAAATAGTTTCAACCTATAATATATTCAATTTTGAAAATAACTGAGTCATTTGGTTCACAACTCACTTTCCTGCCTCTTTATGAGGACACCGAAACCATGGTTTCCTGACACAGAAAACAACCCAACACAAACCATTCCCTGACCTATGACTTGTGCTGTAGGCAACAGTAGGTCTGTTTATATTACATTCAACACTGACAAGAAATAATTATTTGATGAAGTATTTTGTTCAACACAGTCAATGTATACTCTGAGAGTATAAAATCCTGTTTTCCAGGATAGATTTATCCGGCTTCTGATGCTGACTTTAGCTTTCACCCTTATTTCCTTTGAAGAAGCATTATGAGTACTGCTTATGAATCTGAAAATCTCTGTTAGCCCCAAAGGTCAGTGTTATAGGGTAACCACTGTGATAGGTGGAAAATAATCAGTGATTTAGTTCTATAGGCATAATAATCCAAGCTAATATTATCCCCCTTATCTTTTTCTAATATGGGGGAGGGACAGGAAAGAAAAAAAGAAGAGGGAAAAACATTTCAGTGTGTACAGGAAATATTTTCCAATACTTGAGTTAAAACAAACTCAAATAGCAAAGGAAAATCATTGTTTTATAATATTTGACATAAACAGTATACTTTCTATTAAAAAAGATAAATAATGACATCAAAAGCACAATCCATAACAGAAAAATTTGATAAAACTGATGTCATCAAAACTTTTGTGCTCCAAAACACATCAATAAGAAACAAAATAATAAGCAACGGACTAAGAGAAAACATTTTTCAAACACATCTCTGATAAAAATTTGTATCCAGAACATACAAGTTATTACACAACTCAATAATAAGATAAACAATCCAATAAAAAATGTGCAAAAGGTCTGAGTAGATATTTTACTAAAGATACATGAATAGCTAAAAAGTATATAAAATGAGCTCAAATCATTATTCATTAGAAAAATGAAAATTAAAACCACAAGATAGCATTTCAACTATAATTAGGGATAAAACAATAATAAATGGTAGAGAAGTTGTGGAGAAACAAGAATCCCCATACTGTGGTTGGAAATATAAAATGATTTAGCAACTTTGGAAAACAGTTTGGTAGTTTCTTAAAAAGTTAAATGTAAATTTACCCCATGATCCATCAATCCCACTTGCAGGTATCTACCCTAGAGAAGTAAGAACATACGCCCACCCACAGAACTGCACATGAATGTTCATAGCAGCACTATTCGCAATAATCAAAAATTGTAAAAACCTAAATGTCCATCAACTGGTGAACGGACAGATGAAATGTGGTAGCATTAGCTATAAAATGGAATACTATTTGCAATTAAAAGGAACAAACTTCTGATATGTGGATCAACCTCAAAAACTTGCCAGATACAAGAGATCACATACTGTATGAGTCCATTTAAATAAAATGTCCAAAAATGGTAAATCTATAGAGAGAGAAAGTGGATTAGTGTTTGCCCGGAGCTAGGGGCAGGAATCAAATTAACATTAAATAGACATAGGAATTTTATTGGGATGATAAAAATGTTCTAAAACAGATTCATGCTGAAGGCTGCATAACAGTAAATATACCAAAAACTACTGAACTGAGTGAATTACTCAAATTGGGTGAATTTTAAGTTATGTAAAATATGGCTCAAAATATTTGATTTTGAATAAAAATTTCACAAAGACTGCTGCTACCACAGACCTAGGGAGGAAAAGGAGAGCGAGAAAGCAAGAGAGAGACATTGAATTGTTGTTCCACTTATTTATGTATTCATTGGTTGATTCTCATATGTACCCTGACCAGGGATTGAACCTGTATCTGGATGCTCTAACCAACTGATCTACCCAGCTGGGGCCTTGTTAAGTTGTTTTTAATCAATACTAAAAACAGGTACTGCCCTGGCCAGTGTGCCTCAGTTGGTTGGAGGGTCATCCTGGAACCAAAAGTTTGCAGGTTCGATTCCCGGTCAGGGCACATATCTAGGTTGCTGGTTCCATGCTTAATCCCCAATTCCCTGGTTCAGGCATATACAGGAAGCAATGAATCGATGCTTTTCTCGTGCATTGATGTTTCTCTCTCTCCCCCTTCCTCTCTAAAAGCAATGAAAAAAATGTTCTTGGGTGAGGATTAAAAAAATGGGTACTTATTTAAAGATATAGTTATGTTGCTTAAGACTGCTATTTCTAAACTAAAGCCAAAGGTAAACCCTTCTAGAAAGACAGGAGTCTGAATATACTTCACATATATTTTAAATTGAGGTAAGATTTACATACATAATGTATATAAATCTTATGTGTATAGCTCAATAAATTTGTATATATACACAGACACACCCAGACACCAACCATTCAGATCAAAATATAGAAGGCTCCCTTAACTGATATTCCCACCAAAGGTAACCACTACTTTAGTTCTACCACCATACCATACAGATGGTATGGTATAGGTTTATGTTTTTCTAAACTTTATATACATACTTCATACAGTATATACCATGCCATAGGTTTATGTTTTTCTAAACTTTATATACATACCATGCCATAGGTTTATGTTTTTCTAAACTTTATATACATACTTCATACAGTATATATATTCTATAATGTCTGGAGCAATATTACATTCCTTTTCATTGTATACAATTTATTTATCCAGTCTACTCTTGATGGATAGTTGATTTTCAGCTTTTGGGAATTAGAAATAAAACTGATATGAAAATTCTTCTTATTTTTTCTTCAGTGAACATGAGGACTTATTTTTGATGGGCATTCTATGTAGGAGTAAAATTCCTAGGTTTTAGGTAACACGCATATATAGCTTTATATGCCTTTAACAGATCTTGCCAAGCAGTTTTATATAGTGGTAGTACCAATTTATTAATATATCCCCATCAGTAATGTATGACAATTTCAATTGCATTACATCCTCAACAACACTGGCACTGCCATTACTTTTAATTTTGTAGGTATGGGTATAGTGGTATCTCACTATCGAGAACTGTGAAGGATCTGATATTTTATCCTACATCTAAGCTAACAGGCCTGGATACAGAAAGACATGAGACAATTGAATGATTTTTAAAAAAAAACTTTAAAACCTCAAACTGAAATCCCTTCAAAGACTTCTGATGTGAGAAAAAAGATTTTTAGAAGTTTGACAATTTATAGGTCCTGGGTTTTTTGCCGTAAATAATTAGGAATACATAATATTGACTATGCAATTACAGTTTTCCCAATTTTTTTCTCCCCTGTATTCCCCCTCTGCCCTGCACTCCCTAACCCTCTAGCATTCCCCCCTTAGTTCATGTCAATGGGTTGTATGTGTAAGTTCTTTGACTTCTGTTTCCTATACCATTCTTAAGCTCTCCCCTTCTACCTTATGCCTGCCAATTATGCTTCTTATTCCCTGTACCTTTTTCCCCCATTCTCCCCCTCCTACTCCCCCTCCCCATTGAAAACCCTCCATGTGATCTCCATTTCTCTGGTTCTGTTCCTGTTCTAATTGTTTGCTTAGTTTTTGTCTTTTTTTTAGGTTTAGTTGTTGATAGTTGTTGTTTGATGTCATTTTACTCTTTATAGTTTTTGATCTTCTATTTCTTAAATAAATCCTTAAACATTTCATATAATAAGAGCTTGGTGATAATGAACTCCTTTAACTTGACCTTATCTGAGAAGCACTTTATTTGCCCTTCCATTCTACATTGATAGCTTTGCTGGACAGAGTAATCTTAGATGTAGGTCCCTGCTTTTCATGTCTTCAAATACTTCTTTCCAGCCCTTTCTTGTCTGTAAGGATTCTTTTGAGAAATCAGCTGACAGCCTTATGGGCACTCCTTTGTAGGTAACTGTCTCCTTTTCTCTTGCTGCTTTTAAGGTTCCCTCCTTATCTTTAGTCTTGGGTAATTTAACTAAGGTGTGCCTTGGTGGGTTCCTCCTTGGGTCCAATTTCTTTGGGATTCTCTGGGCTTCCTGGACTTTCTGGAAGTCTATTTCCTTTGCCAGATTGGGGAAGTTTTCCTTCATTATTTGTTCTAATAAGTTTTCAACTTCTTGCTCTTGTTCTTCTTCTTCTGGCACCCCTATGATTCTGACGTTAGAGCGCTTAAAGTTGTCCCAGTGGTTGCTAAGCCTCTCCTCATTTCTCTGAATTCTTGTTTCTTCATTCTGTTGTGGTAGGATGTTTATTTCTTCCTTTCGTTCCAAATCGTTGATTTGAGTTGTGGTTTCCTTCCCTTCACTGTTGGTTCCCTGTATATTTTGCTTTATTTCACTTTGGGTAGCCTTCATTTCTTCCTTCATTTTGCAACTGAGTTCAATCAGTTCTGTGAGCATCCTGATTACCAGTGTTTTGAACTCTGCATCTGATAGGTTGTCTATTTCCCCATTGCTTAGTTCTTTTTCTGGAGCTTTGATCTGTTCTTTCATTTGAGCCATATTTCTTTGTCTGGGCATACCTGTTATGTTGTAAGGGGGCAGAGCCTTAGGTATTTGCCAGGGCGGGGCAACTCTTTCTGCTGCATTGTGGTACTGTCTGTGCCCAAGAGAGAACAATGCCGCATGCTTCCTTCACTCTAGCCCCACTTGCTAATGAACTCTCTTGTGTGAGATTGGGAGTTTCTCCTGCCATGGCACCCCCTGTAGTAGTTTACAACTAGCTTTGAGTCCTTAGTTTCCCATTGGGCCAGCCCTGCCTCGCCTCTCATAATCCACTGCCTCACTGCAAGTCCTCTCAGCCAGCCCCGTCTGGCTCACATGGTGTGCTGCCTTGCTGCGTGTCCTCTCCACTTGGCTGCCTGTATCCCGTCTCCACCCCTCCTACTGGTCTGGGTGAATGTTTCTTTAACTCCTTGGTTGTCACAGTTCCACGCAGTTTTATTTTCTGGCACTTCTGGTTGTTTATTGTTTTTAAGATTGGTTGTTTTCCTTCTTTTGGTTGTGTGAGGAAGCAGAGCATTTCTACCTACGCCTCCATCTTTCCCGGAATTCCTGTGTTTCTGATTTTATGTATTTTAGGAAAACTAAACAATCTATCACTCGAGGAACACAAGGCTTCCCCCAGGTTCAAAAAGATATACATGCATATATTACCCAAACACAAAAGAGCAGCTTAGTCAAAGATGAACGGAAAATTTAAGCACTGTTAGAACAGAATTTAGTTTCATTTCAATACATATGCCAGTAAAATGGTCATTTAAAAAAGAACACCACCTTACCTGCTACTGAATTTGGCCGTGGCATTAGATACAGAGGAATAGACTGTACTGATTGTGATAAAACTGTTTCCAAATTCCTCTCTGGGATCTTATTCAGACTGTAGGTGGAAGCTGTCATGTTTTCATCCACTCGGTATAAACAGGAGTCCATGCCGGATTTTTGAGACTGCCAAGGTTTTAGGTTTCCACCAGATCCTAATTCTTTACTGCTTTCCCCAACATATTTTGTGCGTTCTACATTTTCAGAATAGCTTGTCAACGTAGCTAGAAATAAAAAAAATAAGAGTAAATGGATTTAAAAAAATAAACAAACCCTGGAGATTAATCTGTTTAATATTATCCAAATTCAAGACTAGATAATAAGAACATTAGTAACATTGTTTTTAAAAAGTTACTTATGATCTTTTCATTTCCACCATGAAGTTTAAATAATTGAAACCAAAATATAAGTATCTCTCACCTCTCTTATTTTTACCTTAATTCTATTTAAATAAACCACACAAATGCATATATCAGTGCTAAAGGACTGACAAGGGCCTATCAATGTGAAAAATTTCAGAATTTCATCAAAAGGGAATTTATATAATTTTCATGAGTTACTGGAGAGCTCCAGAGGTCTCAAAAAGATCTTTATAATTATAATCTTTTTATCCTATGTTTTCTCTCATTTAAATTTAATCCTGGCCCTTTATGTGTAGCAAAGAATTAGAAAAAAGAAACAGCCCTAAGTAGAAGCTAACAGAGGAGAAAGAATTTGCCCAAATAAGGAAGCAACACAGGGCTTTCTTGTCTGTACACTTAACTGTAGCTCTAATCCTATCTACTCCTTTAATGAAATCAAACAAAAACTGAAAAGGCTTCTAAAACTTTATTGAGTCTTACCACTAATTATAAACAGGAATTATAAACAGGAAAATTTCCATCAACCCTAGAAATGGAAGGATTCAATATATTAAAATCTAGATTATAAAAATCTTAGCAATAATTATAAAACAAGAATAAAATATCATACCAGGAGAGTTATTACATGGTAGTTCATATTCTCTTCTCACATTTTATTTTTTTTTGTTTTTAGTGAAAGAGAGCGAGAGAGACAGAGACAGACAGACATAGATCGGTCACCACTCATATGCGTCCCTACTGGGCATCAAACCCACAACCCAGGCATGTGCCCTGACTGGGAATCAAACTGACAACCTTCAACCTTTTGGGTTACAGAACAACACTCCAACCAACTGAGTCACATGGCCAGGCCTCTTCTTAAATTTTAAGTATACATATTGCTAAAAGAAGAGACCTAAGTTCATGAGGTATTTCCGAGACTCCTTTTAGTGAAGTTTTCTCTTTGGAAATTTAAATGGAGTTCTGGACTTTGCAGTAACAAGGGAAAAGATGAATTACAGAGGAAGACATCCTGGTTGCCTTCCAGCCTTGCAGCTCTTTATGATAATATGTCTTCCTTGATCTGAGAATTAAGTGCTGCCAACTGGTCTCTGTATCCTCACTGACATTAGGATGACCAATTCCACAGCAATATCTTCCTGTCAACTCCATCAGTGGGCAGTCACCATTACATTCACAAAATGCCATTGGTCCCCACCTCCACTTAGTCATGAATTATCCTTTTTATATATTGTCCTTTTTATATATTGCTGGATTCAAATTGTTAGAATTTTGTTCAGAACTTTTAGATCTATGTTCATCACAGCCATTGGTCTTAGTTTACTTAACACGTAATGTCTTCATCTAGTTTGGTCTCAGGGTAATGCTGGCCTCATAAAGTTTTCCATTCACTTCAAATTCCTAGAGCAGTTTGTGTAGAAATGGTATTATTTCTTCCTTAAATGTTTGGTAGAATTTACTTGTCAAGGCAAAAAAAATTCAATTTATATTTAATAGCTAAAAAGCTATTCAGGTTATCTCTTTCTTCTCAAATGAGCTTTGGTAGTTTGATTTTCAGGGAATTTGTTCATTACATCTTAATTGTCAAATTTATTGGCATAAAGTTTTTATGAAAAAGTTTTTCTTTTATTATCCTTTTAATGCCTTTGGTGTCTGCAGTGATATCCTTCTCTTATTCCTGATATTGGTAATTTGTATCTTCATTTTTTCCTGATTAACATGGCTAGAGGTTTATCAATCTTATGATTTTTTCAAAGAACCAGCTCTCAGTTTCATTGACTTTTCTCTACTGTTTTCTAGTTCATTTATTTTTACTTCTTCTTATTTCCTCCTTTCCGTTTAGTTTGTTTTAAATTTCTTTTTTTCTATTTTCAGGTGGAAATTTAGTGCACTAATTTTTCTAAAATAAGCATGTAATGCTATAAATTTCCTTTTAAGCACTTCTTTGGCTGCATTCCACAAACTTTGATGTTTTGTTTTACCATTTAATTTAAAATATCTCCTAATTTCCACTGTGATTTTTAATGTTATTTAGAAATATGCCTAATTTCCAAGTGTTTGTGAAATTTTCTGATATTTTTTCTATGATTTGTTTCTAGTTTAATCACACTGTAGTCAGAGAACACAGTTTTTGTGGTTTGAATACATTTAAATTTCTTGAGACTTGTTTTAAGGATCAGAATATGGTCTATCTTGGTGAATCTTCTGTGTACACCTAAAAAGAATCTATTTTCAACATTTCCTGAGTTTTGGCCAAGACAAAGGCGTAGGTGGAAACGCTTTACTTCCTCCCACAACCAGGAGAATGATAACAACTAATTTAAAAACAAAATGCAACCAGAACTGCCAGAAAATCAAACTGCATCGAAGTCTGCCAAGGAGTTAAAGAGGAAACATTCATCCAGACCGGTAGGAGGGACAGAGACAGGCAGCAGAAGCACAGAGGTTGCATGGCAAGGCGGTGGACCTGGTGGGCGGGGTGGCTGCTGGCTGATGGGTTAGTCCCACATTCTCATGCAGATAAGCTGGGAGGAACAACTGGGAGCGAGACAGACTGCACAATACAGGGTTCCACCCCAGGAAACTAAAGTCTCAAAACCTCTAGTTGTAAAAATCTGTGGGGTTTGTGGTGGCGGGAGAAACTCTTAGTCTCACAGGAGGGTCCACTGGAGAGGCCCACAGGGTCCTAATAACTTTTTATGTCCTAGAACATACACAAACCCACCTACCAGGGAATCAGCACCTGAAAGGGCCCAATTTGCTTGTGGGAAGCCAGGGAAGCAACTGAAAGTGGATCGAGAGCCAAGCAAGCGAACAAGCAGCATTGTTCCCTCTCTGATCCCTCCCCCACAGACAGTATCACAATGCAGCAGAAAGAGTTGCCCCACCTTGGCAAATACCTAAGGCTCTGCCCCCTTACAACATAACAGGTATGCCCAGACAAAGAAATATGGCTCAAATGGAAGAACAGATCAAAGCTCCAGAAAAAGAACTAAGCAATGGGGAAATAGACAACCTATCAGATGCAGAGTTCAAAACACTGGTAATCAGAAAGGAGAAAGAAGAAAAAAAAAACAAAAAACAAAACAAAAAACAAACAAAAAAAAAACCACTGGTAATCAGGATGCTCACAGAACTGATTGAACTCAGTTGCAAAATGAAGGAAGAAATGAAGGCTACCCAAAGTGAAATAAAGCAAAATATACAGGGAACCAACAGTGAAGGGAAGGAAACCACAACTCAAATCAACGATTTGGAACGAAAGGAAGAAATAAACATCCTACCACAACAGAATGAAGAAACAAGAATTCAGAGAAATGAGGAGAGGCTTAGCAAGAAATAAACATCCTACCACAACAGAATGAAGAAACAAGAATTCAGAGAAATGAGGAGAGGCTTAGCAATGAGGAGCTGTCTCCGCTGGGACAACTTTAAGCGCTCTAACGTCAGAATCATAGGGGTGCCAGAAAGAGAAGAACAAGAGCAAGAAGTTGAAAACTTATTTGAACAAATAATGAAGGAAAACTTCCCCAATCTGGCAAAGGAAATAGACTTCCAGAAAGTCCAGGAAGCCTAGAGAATCCCAAAGAGATTGGACCCAAGGAGGAACCCACCAAGGCACACCTTAGTTAAATTACCCAAGATTAAAGATAAGGAGGGAATCTTAAAAGCAGCAAGAGAAAAGGAGACAGTTACTACAAAGGAGTGCCCATAAGGCTGTCAGCTGATTTCTCAAAAGAATCCTTACAGACAAGAAAGGGCTGGAAAGAAGTATTTGAAGACATGAAAAGCAGGGACCTACATCCAAGATTACTCTCTCCAGCAAAGCTATCATGCAGAATGGAAGGGCAGATAAAGTGTTTCTCAGATAAGGTCAAGTTAAAGGAGTTCATCATCATCCAGCCCTTATTATATGAAATGTTAAAGGGAATTATCTAAGAAAAAGATGATGATCAAAAACTATGAACAGTGAACAGTAAAATGACAACAAACTCCCAACTATCAACAACTGAGCCTAAAAAACCAAAAAAACCTCCAGAAACTAAGCGAACAACTAGAATAGGAAGAGAATCACAGAAATGGAGATCATGTGGAGGGTTATCAGTGGGGAGGGGGAGAATAGGGGAAAAAGGTACAAGGAATAAGAAGCATAATTGGTAGGCACAAAATAGGGGGAGGTTAAGAACAGTATAGGAAATGGAGAAGCCAAAGAATTTATATGTACAACCCATGGACATGACTGAAGCGGGAGGTGAATGTGGGAAGGTGGGGGAGTGCAGGGCAGAGTGGGGATAAAAAATTGGGAAAACTGTAATAGCATAATCAATAAGATATACTTTAAAAAGAAAAGAATCTGTTCTCTGTTCTTGGGTGGACTGTCCTATAAATAACAATTAGGACAAGTTGCTATAGAAGTGTTTAAGTCTCCTATATGCTAACTGATCTCCTACCTGTGCTACCACCTATTGAGAGCTGACTGTTCAAATCTCTTACTATGTTTGTGGATATCTCCCATTATGAAGCTCTGTTAGTAGGTGCATAAACACTTAGGGATGCTATTTCTTCTTAATAAAATGATCCATTTATCATTATGAAATGACCTTCCTTTATAGGTCATCATTCTTTGTTATGAAATCTATTTTGATATCCTTTTTCCTGAAATGGGAGAAGGAAGGAAATAATAAACACCAGTAGGAGTAGCAGGGACTTAACCTTCTTTTATTAACCCTTTTAAGGTTTTTTCGGAGAGTGCAACTGGCCACCTTCTTGCAGGATTGGACTTGGACCTCTCTTCTCAGAACAGACCTGAGAGTATCACAGAATCATGTTGCCAAATGAGACTGGATGCCAAAAAAGAGTACTATTAGATCTACGTGGTGCAAGGGTTGAATAGTAATGAAGTTGCCATCCTGGATATATTCACCTGCCCATTGACTGTCTGGCTACAGTGGTCCTAGGAATGATGTGAATCACTCCCATAGGTTGAAGCTGGGTCCTGTTATTAATATTCCTGCTGGCTGTTCCTAGTCCTTTGCGGTGATTAGGGGTACAAGTCAACCAGTGCCTGTGCACTGCTGTATATAGCCTCTCTCCTGTGACCCTGGACTTCCTTATTGCCACTGAGACATGAGATGCAGTAGGGCTACTGGATTCATACAATAAGAAGAGTGGGGAAAATAATGCTCTATTAGGGTTAGCACACTAATGTGAGAAGGGAACTAGAGGAACCACCTTTCTAATTTCTCCTTCCATGGTTCAGAAACATGTGGTATCTCTCAAGATTTTCAGCAGAACCACATAATCACCTCTGCCAGCTCTGTAATTCCTCTCTTTATATTTGCTCTCCCTCCCCCTTTCATTCACTCTTCCTTCCCTGGTTTGTACTTTCTTAATAAAGTGTTAGCACATAACCTTTTGTCTCAGAATCTACTTTCTAAGGGATCTGAACTAAGGCAGCCCTGTTGGTGAAAATATTGAGAAACATGGGCTAGATATTCTTAAAAGTAAGTGAAATGTTCAAGTCATATTAAGTTATATTATTTTTGTATATAGTCAAAACTGCTCATTTGAACTAAAAATTCATTTTATATATTCAGTCTTTCAGTCATAAATAGCCCAGTGGTTCCTAAACCTTTTTGTCACCAAACATAATGCTACACCACCCCAATGGGATTTTGATAGATTCCATAGCATATTTTATAATTATAATTTCTAAATGTGTTTAGTGGTAGTATATAAGTATATATGTATTTATATTATC
>PVJI01014893.1:0-42701 GCA_004026765.1 Micronycteris hirsuta
CATGGCAGTCTCCACAAAACCAACGTGGCTGGCCTGGCTCTTGTGGTTCTGGAACCGAAGAGTCCTTATGACTTCAATTAAATTTAGTTTTAAACCCTAGCTCTAGAAGTCATATCTCTCTCCGTATACCCCCCTCATAGATTTATTCTTTCCCTGACAATCAGCAACCCCGGAGGCAGCAGAAGACAATAGCTGGCAGGCTAAAGATAACATCTCGACCTAAGTTATGTTTCAACACCTGAGTCCTCTTGACTGACCCCCTGGCTACTTTCCCTTCAGAGCAGACAGAAGAACACAGGGCAGATCTCTGAGCTTAAGAAGTGATCAATTGCCCTTCCCTCACATCTGACCAACCAGCTCCCAGCACGATGCCGGGAACCCCCATACCCACAGTGTCTTGTGGTTTTGCCCTATATAATCTGTAACTACACAGCCTCCAGGAGCCTGGCGTTCACGACATTGGCTCCCCACACTCAAGATTGGCCAGTTCTTCAATAAACCGTATTTCTACACTGCAAAGTCCTGCATATATGCTTCTCCTGAGGCCGTGTGTCAGGCAGACAGACTAAAGTACTGGGGTCCTAGTAACATTAATTGCAAGATACACCTTAGCAATAACCATCAGGGAACTTTGCAAAAACAAGATTTATTCTAAGTCCTGGGGGTCTACAGCATTTCCAGGGCCACAGGGAGACAGGGAAAGAGAGAAGAGAGAGAAGATCTGGGATCTGTCTTTATTGGGGTGGAGAATGAAGTGTCTAGATTTTCAGGGGTCATCCTTTTTTGTTGAATTTAAAACATAAGAGCAGGAACTAAAGCACAGGAAGGGAAAGCAAGTGGTCAAACTGTCAATCAATCTCGGTCACCCAGAGCTTTCTAAAAGGGAGACTTCGGGGGCTCTGTCTGGTTGTGTCGTCGCAGTCTGTTTACTCGAGGCGCTGTCCTTGAATGGATGCCACCGCAGTGAGCTCACCATCAGGCCCTGACACCGCAGTGAGATGTGCCCTTCGGTTCCTTTTAAAGATGTTGTTACATACATAGCTCCTATCCATGGCTGATATACAGTGTAATTTTTCACGTGTGAAACATTGCCCTGAGTAGTAACACACTCTTATCTTCTTTGTGCAGCTTGCTTTTTCCTCTCTTTCCTAGGACCGAGCTCTATGTTGACACACACTGATCTCTCAGGCTGCGCCGTCCGGTCTTACAGTCACTGGCCACATTTGGCTACTGAGCACCAGGCCCGTGGCTATTTGAATTGACTTGGGCGGTAAGCGTAGAGCACGGCTGGGTTTCTAAGATGGTATGAAAAACATTAAAATACTTCGAATAATTTTTTATAGAGATTACATGTTGGAATGATAGTATCTTTGTTATTGTGGGTTAAACAAAATATATTGAAATCAATTTTGCCTGTTGCTTGTTTTTTTTTTTTTAATGTAGCTACTAGAAAATTGAAAACAATGTATGTGGCTCGGTTCACAGCTCGCATTATCTTTCTGTGAGAGCGCGCGGATCTCGGTCCTTCCTCCCCACGCTGTCAGTCTGGGTCTTGTCAGTCGGTGCGGGAGTGAGCCTTCGGTTTGAACAACAGGACCTGTTTACTGCTCACAGACACTTTCCTAAGTGACTCATACGTAGTGACTGTTCCGTCCCCTGGAAGTCTGCGTGCTGTGCTGGTGAGGTGGTGCGATGTCCTGCGGCTTCAGGCAGGCTCAGCTGAGCTCCAGGTGGGGGGCTGGCTCCAGGGCGGCTGGCCGGGCCTTGGAACTGCCAACTGGCCTGCAAAGGCCCGTGAGAAATAGTGATGGCAAACAGCTTAATCTGACGATGTCTCCAGCATTACACAGTCCTTACATAGCAATAGAACATCTGCTTTTCTGACTTTTAATAGAGCAGTTATGAACAGACACATATTGTTGTGGCAATTTCAGCTTTCATGAAACGAGCAGGGTTTTTTTTTGGCATCTGCTTACAATGTTGTGAAGTCAGCTTTACTCCTTGCCTCTAATTATATTAACTATTTTTAGGGCAAATTGTCAATGCAGCATACTCTCATTCGTGCCTCCTATGTTTCAACTGGTTTTCTTTAGCTATGTCTATTTATACCTCAAGTATTTTTTCTTTTTCCAAAAAAGAAATGTCCTCATTATTCTGCCAACAATAAAAGTGAGGCTGGTAATTAAGTTATAAAACACAGTGAAGGGAAAAATGACGCGAGGCTGCCACGGGGATATTATTTGTTTACTATTGTTCTTTTAATCCTCACCCAAAGATGTTTTTATTGATTGAGAGGGAAACAGAGAGAAATGGAGAGAAACATCGCTGTGAGAGAGAAACATCATCAGTTGTCTCCCATATGCACCCCAACCGGCGATCGAACCCACAGCCTAGGTATGTGTCCTGACCGGGAACTGAACCCTCAACTGTTTGGTGTATGAGACGACACTGTAACTGTAACAGTGGAAAATTGTAACAATGGGAAATTACAACCCACCCCACCATCCTTCAGACATTCTTTCTGTAAGTGCTGACGCTAATATGCAGCTTGTAGATGAACAGCACATTGTTTAAGAATCCTAGGAACTAACTGCAAAAGATACCGACCTTCAGGCATCCCAGCTCCAGGAGATTTGCTGACCTTCCAATGCGGATCCAGGATGGTGCGAAGCCAGGATGACTAAACCAGGAGGATGCACACCGGACCATCACTTTGCTTGTTGGAATAGACTGTGTTCATCTGCACCAGAAAACTTTTCAGTTACTTCCCTTGATCTCTGTTCTGTTCTCCTCTCCCTCCTTATAAAAACCTCTGCCTGCACTGAGACGTGAGATGGGCTTTGAGACATGAGTCCACCGTCTTCCAGGTGGCCGGCATCTGCAGAATAAACCACTTTCCTTTACATCAGCACCTGCCTCTCAAGTACTGGCATTCCTAGGGGCAGGCAGCCGGACCCACATCTGGTAACACAACCCAATGAGCCTCCAGCCAGGAAGCCACGGGGATATCACTGATGAAAATTAGACTGCTTTTTGAATTCTGAATAAAAATTTTACTTCTACATTTCAAATCACAAAATCACAAAACTGGTAGGGACCTGCAGTCTCTCATGTGTTGGTTAAGACCGTAAGTTCAGTGTCAGGCAAGCTGTGTGTCCCTGGGATCAATATCTTAACCATTGTAAGCCTCAGTTTCCTCCTCTACAAAATGCAGAAAATAATTACCTTCTAGGGCTCTTTAGTGGATTAAATGAGATCATGATTGCGACTCTGTGCCTTGTACCTACTTTTATTCCATGGTGGTTGTGGTAATTACTATTATTATTACTATTCTATCACTTCCCCAGATGACTCCAAGGGTACACAGTCTCTTCAAACATGCTTGGCCCTGTCCCAACAGGATTTCTCCTCCACTCTTGACCAGGACTCGTGAACTCTTCCCTTGGGGAGCAGTCTGCGGTCTGCAGGAAGAAAGCCCTTCAGCCTCTCCCTCCACCTGCTCTCCCACCGGGGGCCCTGAGCTGCTCTTGCTGAAGAAAGCTGCCTCGAGGCGCATTACTGGAGAGCCTCTCCATCACGCGCTCCTACCTCTCTACCTCCTTCCGCGATCTGGCTTCCCTGGCCTCTGCCTCCAGAGACCTCCCTGACTCAGCTAATGTTGGCATCCGCTTTCCTTGGGCCCCCCTTGCCCTAGAGTGTGACTGCTCCTCTTGCTACCAGAATGCGGACTTCCCGGCCTCTCTACAAGGCCCGGGATGGTAGCCTGAGGAAGGGTGGGGCTTTCCTAGCTCATGTCTTCTTCCACTCGCTAGCTAGGCTTTTGATGGCGTCTCCATTGCCCAGGAATTATATTTGTTTTGAGGAACATAGCTACGAACCCCTCAAAAGCCGCCCACTTTGGCCTCGGATATTAGGGTGTCTTTAAAACAGACCTTTGGAGGTCGATCGTGTATCTGAAGAAAGCAGTTTAGGCTCTGCCATGACCCTGCACTAAAGCCGATTTTAGAGGTGAGGACACTGGGGCCTAGGGGCTTGAGAAACGCCCACACACATGGAGACTTTCTTCCCGGATATGGTATTATTCTCGACACCAATCCCCTTCTGCTTTGTATTGGGAAGCCTTCTCACGCCTCTCCCCACATCCAGCACAACACTCAGAAGATGCATAGGAAATGTTCAATTATTAGTTCTTTCCCATGTAGCCTTGCGGAAGCAACCTCGAGGTCTCTGCGTCTCCGGAACTAGCAGGGAGTCCCGCCCTGCCAGCCGGCCAGGGGCTGCTCCCTCTCCTGGGGCCCTCTGCACGGTGCAGGGCTGCGGACCCTCCATCCCTGAGTTCTCAGCGCGGGTAGGCCCGGGGTTTCACAGAACAGGTGCTCGCAATTCAAGTTGCTTCTTCCGAAGGCTTACTTGGAGGCTGGGCCATACTGACCCGTACTTACCTCCAGGCTTTCTCTATGAGTGGCTTTTGGACCCTCTTCGTCAAGTGAAGGAGAATAAGTTGTTTTTCTGAAATAAACCTCCTATTCCTGACCGATAACTGAGCTATCTTCACCACCAAATTCAGGGTACCCTACACCGGCCCACCGCTTGTTGCCTAGTAACAGGGAGCCCCGCCCGCGCCGCGCCCCGCCCCCGCGCCCCGCCCCGCGCCCCGCCCCGCCCCGCGCCCTAGCGCGCACTCTCACGGCCTTCCTCCGGGTCCCGCGCCCACCGGCGTGCGGAAATGACGTACGGGGTCCCGCGACGCTTCCGGCCGCTGGCCCCTGAGGTTTTGCTTCCTGAGTGACCCACCGACTGACTGACTCGCGGAGTTCCGAGCGCCATGGCCTCCGCCGGGTTGGCCACCGGGCGACAAGCCGAGGACGCGTTGCCGCCGCCGGCCGAGCCACCGCTGCCCGAGGCGAAGCCTCAGCAGCCGCCGCCGGTCGCCACGCCGCAGCAGCCCTCGCCGGCGCCGAGGCCGCCGTCGCCCGCGGCCATGAAAGAGGAGAGCTATTCCTTCTTACCTTTGGTCCACAACATCATCAAATGGTAAGGGCCGCGGGCAGGACCGGCCACGGCGCGCACTCCTCGTCCCGTTGCAGAACGGGAGGGCCTAGGCGCGCTCGGGGACGCCCCCATTCATAAAGGGCGAAGCCGAGATTAGCGGGAGGAGGCCTCGGCCAGGCCACCCCTGAGGTTAGCGGGTGCTCCGGGCCTCAAGTGGCAGACCCGGTGACGGGCGCCGGGGTGTGCTCTCCGGAACCGGCCTGCGGCTCTGAGCCGCGGGCTTTCACCCGTGACACAGGGTGGTGCTCCATGCGCTTTCTTTTCCCAGCAGGTCAGCGGACGTGCATCGTCTCCCCGGGGTGGCCCATTGCTGCGTGCGCGGTGCACGGGAAAAGGGCCGCTTCCACCCCCACGTTGGTCGCCCACTGGGGCGCTCACTAGTGAGAAGGAAAAAGACAGGCTCGGGAGGTGCGGAGGGGGACGGCGGGAGCCATCGGAGCCAGCAGGCACGAAGCTTCTCCGGAGTCGGTCCCCAGGCCGGGCTCACGCCGCCCTTGGCCCAGTCCGCGGGCTACCCGAGCTTTAAAACGGCCTGCGTAAGTGCAGAGGAGACTAGGGACGCAGCCGGAGCCTCCGGGTCCCGCGGTGGCCCACGGTGTTTTTCCTGCTGCCGTTTCTGTCCGCACGGTACTGGGCGTAAGTCGCTCAGCGACAGCTCTTACTCCGCCGTCAAAAACTGAAACAAAGTAAGTTAACACAGGTTTACTGTTGCAGTGACACTCAAGGAAGGGAACATCCGTGTCCTCTCGGACGTGTAGCTGAAGTGGAACTGCTCCTCACAGCATCCAGGCGTTGGCTGTCGTGGCCCGGCGAGTTCCGAGTTTGGTCAGACGCCTGCTCCGCTTTTCAAGCAACTGCGAGGCCTCATTCTCACCCTGCACCTGGCTTCACTCGGTTTCACTGGGTGTGGCCGTGCCGTTCAGAGGGTGAAGTGCCCTCTGTTCTGGTGATGTAGCCTCCGATCGCCAGGCGGGGGCACTGGGGGCTGCAGTGAAATGGAAAACACAGCCGCAGGTGCAGTCCCTGCAGCCCCGGGGCAAAGCTGGATCCCACATGCACTGGTCTCAGTACAGACACGGGAAGCTGGAAGCACGCAGTGGATGCAGTGGACGTGGTCCCAGAGGGTGTGTTCCTGAGCCCCAGGAGAGCGTCCGCCCCCGCCCACCCTTAAATGGGCTGTGAGGGCAGAGCCTTGGATTCGGGTCTCATGCTGATTCTTGCTTGCTTTGTAGTCTTGGTGAATACATAGCTTTTCTCTAGGCCTTAATTTTTTTAATCTCTAATACGTGAATAACAATAATGGGCCTCAAACAATGGATTTGAACTGTAGCTTTATAATGTACTGACGGGGTGGCCATGGTCAAACAACTTAGCTTTTCCGAGCCTCTTTTTCTCTTGTGAAATGGGACTGATGATACTTGAATCATAAGATTGTTGTGAGGCGTGCTCAAGAGCAGTCTGGTGAAGATGGTGGGTTGGTTATATGTGTTCATTTCCTTTAAAAGGACAATGAAAAGTTGTGTTTTTTGTTTTTTAATCCTCACCCGAGGATAAGTTTATTGATTTTAGAGAGAGAGAGGAAAGGGGCAGGCAGGGGGAGAGAGAAACATCAATCAGTTGCACCTTGACGGGGTGTTGAACCTGCAACCTAGGTATAGACCAGGGATTGAACACAACCTTTTGTCTCCCAGCCAGGGCTGTTTTGTTTTGTTTTGTCTTTAACACAAAACAAACAAAAGAACAGGAGAGGAGATAATAGACACAAAGCAGATAGCCAAGGGCTAACGCACTATCAGCCCCAAGAAGCAGCCAGAAGCTGCTGCTTTTGACCATGGCCTCCCCCTAAATCTCAGGATGAGCCCTGTGGAAATAGAGGGGGAGGGGGACTGAGAACAGGACGATTACTTAAAAGTTAATTTAAGAAGGAGATCCCCATAGTTCTCTCCCCCAAGCGTAAGCAGACAGGTAACCACCCCTCTTCCAGTTGGGAAGACAAAGGGTTGCTCTTTCCCAAGATTTATTCCCGGAGAGAGTTAGCCAGAGAGTATCTGGACTGCAGAGGCACTAGGCACTTGGCAGGAGTTTGAGGGGAGGGAACCATCCTGAAAATAGGGTTTCAGACCAAGTTCACACACTGAGTAATACTAAGACCCCACCCTTGCCTTCCCCCACCAGCCTTTTCCACTGGCAGCCAAAGGAAATAGAGGTACCATATTTTTCAGACTGTAAGATGCACTCCTCCCCAAATTTGGGAGGAAAATGAGGGTGCGTCTTATAGTCTGAATGTAGCTTACCTGAGTTCTGTTTACATTTACATTGGTGAAATGTTATTTATGTTATTAAATATTTTATCACAATTTGTATTTCAAAAATTTTTTTCGTATTTTCCTCTTCTAAAACCTAGAAGTAGGTTTTATAGTCCGAATAATACGGTACCTTCTCTTGAGTGTCTGACCAGCCCAAGGGAAAAGTCACTGGGGGCCCCAGGAAAGAACCTAGTTCGTTCATATGACTGGATAACCCACATCACTAAGTATTTGAAGAAAACCCCCGGGGAAGAAAGAACGAAAGAAGAGCAGAAAAAGTTACTTGGTCAACGAAGCAGGCACAAAGGGAAGGAGAGATACGGTAACCATGAAAAAAGGCTAGGATCTGATTTTAAAGTATGTCTGAGCGTGTAGGTGAGTTTCTAGGCTAACGCGGGAGGGGCAGTGATGGGGGAGGAGACCTCGTGACTCATGGAGGAGTCAGAAGGCTCACGAAGGGGTGAGCCAGTGATGAGTCTGAAATTATGAGAGGGAGGACGGGGATGCTGTGGGAAGAACATGTGGAGGGATGGGGCACCAAGAAATAGCCTCAACTCATGTGGGTCCATTCATTTTGGTGGAGCTGTAACACAAATCCAAGGTGGAAAGGAAGCATTAGAAAGGTATGGGAGAAGCCAGGATGCTGAGGACTGTGCGTTTGCCCGAGGGAGTGAGATTTTGTCCTCTGGGGACGCTGAGTCAGATTTATGCTCACATTGGGCGGATGTGGTGTTTCAGCAGACAGGCTGGGAGGCCAGGCGGGAAGGACACAGTCCTGGCGGGCCTGGGGAGAGGAAACACAGGCCAGGACCAGCTCAGTTACCTGGACTCTTCCTCTTCTGTAGCTTCTCTGGCGGCCCTTTTTTATTTGTCTACTCCTCACCTGGGAAGTGAATGAGGAAGTAAAAGCTGAAATGAGTTTAATCGCTGTTGTTCTGGTAAGAATTTAGAGTACTGCATCATTAGGTTAATGGAAACATTTTATTTATTTATTTTTTATTTATTTTTATTTTTTTTAAGATTTTATTTATTTATTTTCAGAGAGAGGAGAAGGGAGGGAGAAAGAGCAATGTATGGTTGCCTCTCACATGGTCCTCACCGAGGACCTGGCCCGCAACCCAGGCATGTGCCCTGACTGGGAATCGAACCGGGATCCTCTGGTTCCCAGCCCGCGCCCAATCCACTGAGCTACACCAGCTGGGTGTAATGGAAACATTTTATTTTTAAAAAGTTAAAATTGCAAATTCAGAAAGATACACAATGACAAAAAGATTTCTTCTCCTAAGTTTCCTGTGTTAATACTTGAAGAATCCTTAGCCAACAGGATTTGTGAATTTAAAATTTTGATCACTATTAGTAAATTCATGATAGGTCAGAAATGACACATTGTATCAATCCATCTTATGAGGTAAAGCATTTTTTAATATGCAACTTTATGTCATTCGTTATTTTCTTCCATATAAACTGCCCACTTTTCTATTAGATTATTCCTCCTCTATGGGCTCGCTGTACAGTAAGGAAGTATGCCTTTGTCGAGTGTATTCTAAATATTTTCCCTGAGCTGTTGCTTTTCTTCTGACTTGAGGGGCTGTTCAGAAGCGTATCATTTGATGAGGCAGATTGGTTAAGATCTTCCTCTGGCTTCTGAGCGTTGGTCCTAGTTAGAAGGCCTACTCTAATAGTATCATAGATACTGATCCCTTCTTTCTAGGGCTTTTATGGTTTCATTTTTAACTTTTAATTCTTTGATGCTTTGGGTTCATTTTGATGGAAAGAGTTAGGGAGAGGCCCAGGTTTTCCTCCAGTTAGCCACATCTTCCCACTGCTGCTCCTGAGTGCTCACCGTGTCCTCTGCTTGCGCTGTGTCCCTGTCGTGCGCGGCATTCGCTTGCTCCTGGTCTTAATTCTGGGCGTTCTTTTCTTCAATACCAAACTGTGTCCATTGTCTAATCTTCATGGTACATTGCATTTTTTCTTTCTTCCTTTTTTTAAATAAACACACTTGATTTATTTTGTATAAAAGGGTCAAGTTTACAACTAAACATTTATAAGAAGTTTAGCATAAAGCCCTGGCTGGCATAGCTCAGTGGATTGAGTGCGGGCTGTGAACCAAAGGGCGCAGGTTCGATTCCCAGTCAGGGCACATGCCTGCATTGCAGGCCAGGTCCCCAGTGGGGGCCACGTGAGAGACAACCGCACATTGATGTTTCTCTCTCTCTCTTTCTCCCTCCCTCCCCCTCTCTAAAAATAAAAAAAAAATTATAAAAAAAAAGTTTAGCATAAAGTACATTATTACACTTTGTATGCAGAAATATTGAATTGCCTTTCAAGGCAGGTCTTCTGTCTGTCCTCTTCCTTGTCAGTACTCACCTGTGGCATCTTCACCTTTCCCTGCCCATCCCACCAGGTCTGAGGCGCCTGATGCTTTCGGTTGGTAGAACAGCTGGGCTTTAACCTGCTGCTTTATTTCCAGCGGGCCTGTTGACACCACTGATGGTCCAGGTTTTCTGACCTCATTTTGGGGCCTTACAGTCACGTCTTAGTTGGTCTCTCTGCCTTCACCCCCTTCTCTAGTTCATCCTGTGCATGTTGATGGGTTAATTTTTCTCTGCTCAAAAATCTTTCCAAATTGTTTTTGCCAATGTTTAGTCCTCCATTCAGAGATCTCTGCAGAGTATCTTCGAATCTCCTGCCTGAGCTGTGCAACCAAGTCCCACAGGAGTCACTCTCATGCGAGTGCCTGGTGGGTAGACGGAGTGATCAGACCGGTGCACACTCCGGAACCTCTGCTGGCGAGCTCTCCTGCCCTCTCTTTGCCCAGGGAAGTGCCACATATTTTCAGGGACTCGCTCAGAGGCCACCTCCTCTGACCGAAGAGCCCCTGGTTCCTGTAGCGCCTGTGGCTGAGGTGCACCGGCCTGGGGTTAGAGAGGAGTTCCACAGCCCAGAGCACTTCACCCTTTCTGGTGTCTTGTCTGTGGCCAAATGAAATGTCAAAGCTAACATTTATGTCATTTTAAAAGAATAAGGAAAGGGAAAAGAAAGACCTCATTTTTACACCTGTAAGAAATTTTATAGATCCTAACTTTTCTGGTATGCATGGAAGCCGTGTTATAGAAGTACATAGGTAATAAGAAGTAAAATGAGACCTCTCAGACCATGGAAAGCTACAGTTTTTGTTTCCTTCAAATTTGCTAAGTCTAATCTGAGTCTAGGTTAAGGTGTCCCAGCCTAGGAATTGTGAGTTGCAGTTGTTCCTGCCTTGCCCGATGGCTTTGGCTCACCTAGGAAAAATATTTTGTAAAAATGGGTACTTAGACATTTTTTAATTTACTTTTTTAATTGTTCACTAATTTTTTAGGTAGCTGAGTAAGTAGAGGGGAGCCATCATCTTTGATACTGTGGAGATATTTCAAGTGGTGAACACACTACTTTGTCCTTGAACTTTTAAGCTGGAGCCATATTGCTTAACACAAGCTCGTTTATTGTTGAGGCAGGTCAGCAAGACCTCGGAGCCCTGGAAGACTTCTTTCACGGGAACAGGGTGTCTCTGACCTGCCTCTGCCCACACGCCGGCCCTCCACGCCCGCTGAGGCCCGTCCTTGGGTTGTGGAGGAAGTAGCGTCCACGTTTGCAAACAAGATGACCCACTGGTTCCCTGGGACTTGTCTGCTCTCATGTTACTGCAGCGCTCTCTGCCCCTAACTCTCTTCTCCTTCAGCCAAGTCCCAAGTGAAAAGGATGAGCCCCCAGACAGGGGACTTTGTAGCCTGTCCTCTCCTGGGCCATTTCATCTCTGGTCATGCAGGATAACCTGCCAAGCACCTGCTGGGACTCAGGCTCCATGATGGCAGCCACGTGGGTTTACAGTTACTCAGTGCAACGTGAGTAGTGCCAGCGGTGGGACGTCCATCCTGGGTCTTGGCAAGAATGTGATGCCGAGAGAGCGGAGGCTCTGTGTGGGGCCTGGGCAGCTTCCTCTGCGGGGAGCCTGTCTGGAAGTTGTCTGGAAGTGGGAGAATCATCTGAAGTTTGTAGCGCAGACTTGAGTTTTGTGGAGGTTGGTGGGGCTGAGGGCATTAGGAGGAGAAGACCTGGGTCTGCAGGAAACTGGTGACAGAGCAAGGAGGGGGCCCGGGGACCCGCGGGGGACGCAGGAGGTGGCGTTGGCAGGACTGGCAGCTGGTAAACAGTGGAGCGCGGAGCTTGTGCTCCTAGCTCCCCATAGTTGTGTGGACGGGGCACCTTCACCTGGGTTTGGGTGTGCTAAGGAGGCAGTGAGCTTCCTTTGGCTTTGCAAGTCTCCAAGGAAAAAACTCTTGGTAACTGTTGGAACCGGGAAGGTGAGCTTCAGGAAGGAGGGCTGGGCTGGGCTGGGCGGCACTCTCAGCGTCTGAAGACGGGAGCAGACAGACACGTTCTGGGCTGTTGTGTAGGGCAGTGTTTTTGTCAGACTTCTTTTAACAGAACATCTCATTATTCCTCCCTAAAGAGTGTTTTTCACGTGTAAGTAAGGAATAGATCAAAGCAAGGGTAAGAGTGGGATTCAGAGACCCTCTCCCAGAGCCTCCTTACATGCTGGCAGAACTGGAGCGGGGAAGTACAGCTGGCCACCAGTAAGTCACAGCCAGTGCCGCTGAGGGTGTGAGGGGCAGCGTTGTGTCCGCGGTCACCAGGCATTTGGAGGCCATTTGGTAACCTGTCAGAATTGTTAACATACCCGTAAACTTTGATCCTGAAATCCCACTTCTGGGAACTTACCAAAGTACTCGCACAGATGCGTACAGATACAGGTATAAATGTCCGGGGTTGCGCGACTGTAAGCGGTAAACCGCAGACATCCCGAGGCCCGCCAACGGCCACATAATTAGCTGTCTGACTGCGTGTGTGTGAGCACGGAAGGACACCCGAGAGGGGCAGCAGAATCAGAGCCGTGTGTGGTGTGGCCAAAGTGAAAAAATCGTGTGTGTGTTTGTGCGTTGCTGTGTATTTTGAAGCAATGTGAAAGCAGAGACCACATGTTAACAGGTTATCTCTGAGACTTGGCATTAGAGGGGCTTTTCTAAGGCTTGGTATCTGTCATTTTAATTTTACCCCCCCGAGTACCTGTTACTGTCGTAATAAATAACAACAGCAACAACAAAAACGCTAGTTTAAGAAGGTGCCAGCCCCTGGAGTGAGTGTGGGAGCCAGAGAGGGTGAGGGACCGGGCCCAGGGTGGTCCAGCTAGGACGCTGGGGGCAGGAGGCTGAAGGGGATGGAAGTTTTGAGGAGAAAGAAGTGGGAAACTGAGTCAGAGGCCACCGAGAGGTCACAAGAAGTGACAGGTTTGGGAGGCGGTTGGCTTCAGTGGCCTGGTGGGTCCCTTTGACTTCTAAGCCACCTGTGGACACGCTTTGGCTCGGTTGTTGCCAGCCTGCATTTTCACGTCCCAAAGCACTCACTCTAAAAACCACGCTGTGCCATACATACCGATGCCAATCGCTGTTCTTGGACGCACCCACCGAAACCTGTGGTGTTTGCCCCAAAGTCCAGTGACACAAATTCAGGACGTCTGTGCCCATTGCTGAAGTGATGCTGAGTGTCACCCAGATGTGCACAAAAGACGGTCAGGAAGTGGCCTGTCAGTCAAGCCGTAGGAGTGGCATTTTGTCCACCTTTTAAAAACCACAGCAGGTGGGACCGAAGTGCCCTAGCCTCGCTCACGTCTGTACGACTTCACGCTTCCTGACCTGGCCTGGTCTCCTTTCTGTCTAAAGTTAGATGATGACTAACGCTGGACACAAAGGCAGGCCTGTTTGGAGCTTCTGCTTCTATTCACTCAGCGTCGGGCCCCTTTTCTCTTGGCTGAGCATCGCACAGTCACCCTGGCCTGGCAGGTTCCCACTCAGCGAGAGCCGGTTCCTGAATAGAGTGTTTTTCTCGTCCCAGGGACTCCGTGCTGTTTCCAGCCGCAACTAGGGCAGGCCGGGAGGTGTGCGGCGGGGCCTCGCAGTGGGTGGCTGCCCCCTTCCGCTCGGCCCCTTTCGGGTGGGCCTTTCCTGTGGCCCCTTTTCTGTTGCCTGACAGTGACCGTGCCCTCCACTCAGAGTTTGCCTGGGAAAGAACGGGCGGCCCTTGAGATCTGGGGGCTTTCAGAAACGAGCGTCTTAAACATGGTCTACTTTCTTACTTTCAGAATTAAAAATTCTTTGGGGTCAGGTTATATTTGCCTCCAGAACTGGGTTATCCTATCTTCCTTTCACACTTCTGTGTATTTTGTTTGTTTTTACTGTGTCCTTTCAGACTTATGTGATGTTAATCAGTTTTCTTAAAACTGTAATTTCAAAGGTCCCTCGGAACTTAGATCCATAACTGTGTTCACACATGCGCCACCCAAGTCTGATGGTTTCCGGAGTAGAGGTGGTTTCTGTCCAGGGCTGTGGGTTGGAGCTGAGACCTGAAGGAATTAAAGTAAAACATGCTCCCGATTTGTTTCCTCACAGCTCTCAAGGGCACTCCTCCTGCCCTGACTGCTGCGGCTCAGTGAGCTGGGCTGGTCCCGCACACCGAAAGGTGCTGGTTCGATTCCTGGTCCGGGCACATGCCTGGGTTGCAGGCCAGGTCCCTGGTTGGGGACATGCATGAGCAACTGATCGATGTTTCTCTCCCTCTCTTTCTCCCTCCCTTTCCCTCTCTCTAAATAATAAATAAATCTTAAAAAAAAAAAAAAAGAAGAAGAAGAAAGAAAGAAACTGCGGGAAGTGCACCATTAGGTGTGGACATATATAAATTGAGGGCCGCAGATGACAGCAGAAATGTCTGGCCATTCATTCCTGAGAACGAGTGATTGGTTCGCCACACCTGGTCTCTGAGTTCGAGTTACTGGTGAGCAGGCCCTCGTGGCCACCTCATTTGCCAAGTGTGAGCTGTGGCCGATGGACCACTAGGAAAGATGGGTATCCTGTCTGCACGAGCAGGGAAGTGCTGAATAATAAATACGAATTAGCACTGTCTGGGTTGAAATTTCCCGCTAGGAGTGAACATTTATTTTTAAAAAATGATCATTGACAGTTTTCCCCTCTTGGGCCTCAATGGACTATGACCTGTAGAACCGCCTGCGGAACTGTGACAGGGTACCATGGGCCTCTGGCAACTAGTAATAGCTGGAGTGAGTGATCCTGCCTTTACAACGAGCTTGACCTGAAGGTAGGGAGTTTACATAATAAGTACGATAGGAGAGAGCTCGTACCTGCAGAAAAGTTTTCAATAGTTTGTAACTAATTTCAATTTTATGAATAGCTCTGTGGAAATTAGTCTTTCTGTTAACAGATTCAAGCATCAAAAGGTCAGCTAAAATTAGCTCTTGTTAGCTCAGTCTCTCAGTTGGCCTGGAAATGGCTCAACTGAGAAGAAATGTGGTGTTTCAGCAAGTTTTGCTTGCCATTTGTCACCTGATATTGGTAATGGTTTGTTAATTCATTCAACAGACATTTATAAACTATTCGCTGAAAGTATTCATTTTTTCAACAAATGCTACTGGAGTGTCCAAGTGCCCAGGCACTGGGGATGCAGCTGTGAGTGGGCACACGGGCCCTGCCTTCTTGGCTAATCGATGGAAGCATCTAGCTTTGCTCGCGTCTGTGAGAGGGGCTGCGTGGGCACTGCTGGGCTCTGGGGCGCTCTTACTGAGCTGCTGTCACATGCCTACTGTCAGGCTGCACGACAGAACCAGGCCCTGTTCTCTGGGCTCACACGACCAAGTGAGGGGACAGACAGGAAGCACGAGTTCTGTGAGGTGCGGAGGAGGGAAGCCAGGGCTCGTCTCGATCCGAGCTGCGAATGCTAATGACTTCCCTCTGACCCCTGCAGCATGGACAAGGACAGCCCAGATGTCCACCAGGACCTGAACGCCCTCAAAACCAAGTTCCAGGAGATGCGGAAGGTTGTCAGCACCATGCCTGGCATCCACCTGAGCCCCGAGCAACAGCAGCAGCAGCTGCACAGCCTCCGAGAGCAAGTCAGGACCAAGAACGAGCTTCTGCAGAAGTACAAGAGCCTCTGCATGTTCGAGATCCCCAAGGAGTAGACGAGGTGGGCTCTCAGGGACGCCCACGAGAGCCGAGGAGCAGTGGCCTTGCTGCCCCCACCCCTGCCGCTGCTGTGGGACAGTGCCAGCTCTGGACTCTGTAGCCGACTTGGGCGGGGGCCACTGTACTGCTTCCTTAGCTGAGCTTGGCTTTGACTGTGAGAGGAGCCCGCCTGGGAGCTTGGCTTTGTGAGAGCTTTCATATATGTCTATGTATGTATGTATGTGTGTATATGTATATGAATGTTCCTAGAGGCTGCAGTGGGGTGGAGGGCTCCACACCTGCCTCTGGGGAGGTGTCTGCTCTGTGTGGCACGCCTAAGGAGTGGAGTGGGGAAGGAGGCCTCTCCTCTGTGTTCCTGCCTCCCCTCCCCTCCCGCCCCCCCCCCGGACACGATCAGTGTGTACCAGGTAACATACCGTTCTGTGAACAGCAGTGCTGCGAAGCATTCACATAGAGTCCTGAGCAGACGAGGCCTATGCTCACGTGGCAGCGGTTTAAAGTGGCAAAGGAAGGCTGCGAGAGGGCTTGGTTTGAAAGACTATAGGGTGGCTTTTTCTCCTAAACAGTTTGTTTCCTTTTGTGTTTGAGCCAGTGAATGTAACTGTGTCCATGTGGGTGTCAGCCAGAGCCCTGCCAGATGGTTCCTTGTCCACCTACATGTTCTTGTTACTTTGAGCTCTGGCTTCCTTAGTTTCCTGTCATCGTCAGGCATCTCATTTAGCCATTAAGGCCCAAGAGTGGCCGAACCACTTCAGACACAGGGCGGGAGGGGCTGTCGTTCCCACACAGACTCAGACCGGCTTCCGGGTGGACAGGTGTGACCGTATCGTTCTGATTCAGTTCTGAAGGGTGAGGCGAACTCTGCCTGGAAGTTTTGCGGCCAAGTTCTGGTCTAGAAAATGTTTACAAACACCCCTAGTTTCCTGCAGGTAGCATGTTTTATTTGCCCCTTAAGGATAAGGTGAGAATAGTAATCGAATACTGTTTAAATCTAGAAGTGAGTGAATAACCTGTGCTGACCAATTCAGGGGCTTAACGGGGGCCCGCTGACTGACCTTGCTAGCAGGTTGGCTGAAGAGGTTTTCAGCAGGGTTCTGTTTCCCGTGGGCCCCCAGCCGCCTGTCAGACGGCAGGCATGTTGGGAACTCAGATGTGTGAGGGAGGGTATCAGGTTTCCGCGGCTCTGGACAGAAAAGCGGGCTCTGAATTTAAGTGGGTGGTCGCCTATTAGATTTCTGCCTTGGGACCATTATTTAACTGAATCAGTTATTTTCTTGAAATTTCCCAGTAGTGTGTGGGCCGGTTTTAAGGCTCTGACCAAATAGCATGAAACATGAAGCACCTAGAATACAGGACCACCGGGGCCTTTCTGCAAGGCTGAAATTTCAGTGTTACGGCTTGTGACCTTTTTCAAGAGTATAATTAAACGAACTGGTGCTCTGCTCTCAGGACACCTTGGTTTTCTGAGAATTTCATAGTAGGATGTTTCTTGGGTATGTTCACTTTGCTTAGAGAAGACAGAAGAAGTTGTGACAGCCCCCACTGCACACCCCTCCGAGGCCTGCCCCCCCACCCGCACCTCACATGACTAAACTGCAGGGAAAACGAACTCCTCTCAGGGGCTGGCATCTGTCCCCAGGGGCTCAGTGGCCATCCCTCATTGCAGAGGTGAGTGCAGCCCTGGTGGGAGCAGCCTCTCCCCTGGGGCAGCATCAAGTGGCCCTCAAGGGGCTGAGCACCCTCTTGAGGCCAATGGTTTGCATTATTGGGTGGCAGGCACTTGTGCTGAATAGTTTCAAATCATCACATGTAATAACCCTTAACCATCTTGTTTTCCTCTTGAAGAATCTGAGGCTTGGCAGGTGTCACTTGTCCTGAACTTGCAGTTACGAGGGGTGGAGAACCGGGTCCTGAACTGGGGGTGGGGGCCCTCCACTGCCAAGACAAGGAGCACACAGAGAAGGGTGCCAGGTCCCACTGTGGGGCAGAGCGTGCTTCCTGCAGCTGGAGGGGCACGGGAGGCGGGGTGGTTGTGTCCACAGACACTGGCAGGGCCAGGGAGGAGCCGGGCATCAGGCCTGACAGCAGAGCCGTCTCCCGGGGCCCTGCTTCCCTGCTTGTGACGGCCTGGCCAAGTGGCACCTCACACCCCTGGGAGTTCCAGGTTTGACCACTGTTGTTGCCCTGGGCCTGCCCTGAGTAGAGGGCAGAAGGGTTGGAGCACAGCCCCAGGGACCCTTGTGGCTGGCAACGGGGGACCTACGGTAAATGGCCACAAAGATGCATCTCTAGGAATGACCCTGAGGTCTTCTATTTTTGTCCTTGACTTCTCAAGAACTGTCCCCCAAATAGGGCCTCAGCTCAGTCACCTGGAGCTTTTTTTTTTTTTTTTTTATTGGTGTGCCATGGGGGTTGCTTTCTCTTGCGAGGACTGAAGGTGTTTTCAGAATGCCGAAGTTATTTGCCAGCTCTGGGGAAGGTGAGCCTAATTCCACTGAAGTAGAAACCCGTCCCCTCCCTTCTCCCTCCTGCCACTTCCAGAAGCAAAGAAAACATGGTTTTTCATTTTAAATTATTTTATATTTTAAAAAATAACAAACTAAAGACTGTCTTACAGTATAAACATCTGGACAAGATTTTGTTCATGACGACAACAGAACTATTAAAGTGCAAATTTTGCTTTTCCTTTGTGCAGTTTCACACACGCATGTAAACAAGTCACTTGGCTGATTTGACCCACATCCGTTAGTTTCAGGAGGGCAAAGGCTTTTGCCAGCTGTTGTGGCAACCCAGAATCACAGACAAGATAATGCCGTGTGTCTTAACCCTCCGGGGGGCGGCTTCGCCAAGCCCAAGAGTGGCTGATGAACACACATACACACTCCCTACCAGTTCCTGGGTCTTGGTGACAAACCAGGAATTGTGAATTCCCCCTCTGCTGGCCCTGTGTCCCCCAGGTAGTGAGGGTGGTGGGCGCCACCGGGCAATCAGAAATGGGAGGAATCCCAGTATCGCCCAGTTCTTCCTTCCAGAGCAGATGGCCGGCCCTTCACCTCGGCTGTTTCCACCTCCCAGGCCCCAGCTCTGGGTGCGGAAGAGCCGCTACACACTCGAGCGCGCGCGTGGCACAGGGCACGCAGGGCGGGGCCGGACGCAGGACTGGACTTTTGAACAACGGTACGCCTTAGTACCTCCGCGCGGGCCGGGGGAGGGGGTCCTAGCTGATCACGCAGCGCTCCTTGTCCTTCGCCGGGCCACCGCCCGCCTTCTGGCGCACGTACAGGAGGTCGCTGTGCACGCTCGGCCTGCGCGCGAAGGGCGCCACGATGCCAAAGGCGTCCGCCTGGTCGCCGCCCCCGGCTCGCAGCAGCTTCCGGCTCCCCAGCGCCTTCTTGGGCAGCGCGTCGCAGTACTGCACCGACACCTTGCGGTGCAGGTCCGGGCTCATCTCTCTGGGCAGCTTGGCCATGGTGAAGAGAGCCCGGAACATCTGGTCCAGGCTGCTGTTCCTTTTGGCCGAGATCTCGAAGTAGGCGCAGCGCTGGGGGTCGCTGCCCACCAGCTGCTCTATCTCGGACTGCTCCACCTCTCGGTAGAAGTCCCGGTCACCCTTGTTCCCGCAGATGACCAGGGGTACGTCCACGTTCTCCTTTGTTTTGTTCTTGAGGCAAGACTTGGTATCGAGGATCTGCTGCTTGAGCCTCTGCACCTCTTCGAAGGAGTCGCGGTTGTCCAGGCTGAACACAAGGATGAAAACGTCTCCTACGGGAGAACAGCAGAAGAGGGGAAGGTGAGGGAGGCTGCCAAGGGCACAACTTAAGTTGGTCTTAATTTCGGGGTAACCCGGCCGCCGGGGCTCCAGCAGCCGCGCGCCAAGTAACTCAGACCTCTCCACGCACAAACTTGGCGCGCGGCGGCGGACCCGCTGACCGCGCCTCTCGGTCGCTACTTCGCCGGCGCCAGCCCTCCTGGTGGCGCAGCTCCATCCCCCACCACCGCCCCGGCCGCGCGCCCAGCTCACCAGTGAGGATGGAGAGGCGCCGCATGGCAGGGAACGGGTGATTGCCTGAGGTGTCGAGAATGTCCAGCTGGTAGACCTCGCCGCGGATGGAGTAGAACTTGCGGTGGAAGTCCTCGATAGTGGGCGTGTAGGCGTCCTCGAAGCGACCCGTGAGGAATCGTGACACGATGGCCGTCTTGCCCACCTTGGACGAGCCGAGGATGACCATGCGGTAGCAATTCTTGGCCGGTATACTCAGCTCCGAGTCGCTCGGGCTCATCTTCTTGATCATCGCGACCAGTTTCATTGAGCGGAGGGGTCGCGGGCAGACGAGGGGCCGAGAGAGTCGAAGAGAGGCTCGGGGGACCTGCTCGACTGCGGCCGGGCTCGGTCTTGGCTTCCACAGCTCCTCCGACTCTGGGGGCAGCGGCTCTCTCGCTCTGCTCTCCGCGCCCGCGTCTGCCTTTATAAGCAGCCAGGGGGCGCCCCGCCCACCCGCCCCCGTGCGTCACGCCCGCGGCTTCCCGCTACCCCTCCCGCGCCCGCAGCTGGCAGCAAGCCGTGCTCCCCCCGCCGGGGGAGGTTAGGAAACTGAGCCGAGCATCCAGCTAAGGCTAAGGACGCGCCGACCCCCGCGCTCTTCCACTGCAAGGGCGTCACGGTTGGGGTCCCGGCTGTGCCTCTGGCCTCTGTGACTTCGGGCGCAACGCCCACCCCCCTCCACAACACGAACACGCTTTCTTGGGGCCTCATTTTCCCCAGAGAATAACTGTAGTGATATGGTCATCGCAGCAGCGTAACAGCAGGTACTTACCAGTTGCTGGGCACCGTGCCAGGCCTTTGCGCACTTGACCTCTTACAGGCCTGAAAACAGCCCGCCGCGCCAGCCAGGTTCCGGTCCCTGGGCGGTTGCTCGTTCCGGGGCCGCGCGCTCCGGCCGGCAGAGGGCAGCAGAGGGCGCCACACTCAGAGCTGCGGTGCGGCCCGAGCTGCAAGACTGGGGTCTGGGAAGGTGCTGGTCAGCACTCAGCAGGGGCCGTCCCCCACCCCGCGCCCTGCTGCAGACCTCAGCTTCTCCATTTTTCCCACCACACTAGCCGTGGGGCCTGGCAAGGGAGTTCAGCTAGGGGTTATGCCCCTCCTTTTCCTGTCTTCAACCCAAAAAGGACCAGAAACTGGCCCTTCCATGGTCAGTCCGAGGCCAACGTCCTCTCCCCTGTCCTCCATAGTGTTTTGTGCCTTTAGAGTTCCTTGGATGAACGTTTCCATTTTATAGGGGAGCTGAGTCTCTAAGCCACAGAGTGAACCAAGGAAGGTCCTAGGCCCGCCACAGATCTCTTGCCTTCTCTGGGCCTCAGGGTGCTCTTCTGGAAGATGGTGGCTCTGGTTCTGTGATTGCAGGTGAGACAGTGCAAACAGTTTAGAAGGCAGGACCTGGTCATTACAACAACACTAGCGGTGACCCGTGAGGCCGCCGGCCTGGGCAGGTGGCTGGGCAGGGGTGGGGGCCAGGAGCAAATGAGGGCAGTAGGTTGATCAGTAACCAGGGGCGGGCTGGCCCTCCTGAAGAGCCTAGAAACAGGCTGTCTGGAGCTGGTTTGCTCCGGCCGGGAGCTCCTGAAAAGGCCGCTGCTGCTCAAGGCAACAGCTGAGGCTGCGCTGTGCTCTGTGTCTGACCTAGAGGGACCCAGGAAGGGAGCTGCTAGCTGGTGCCACCCCCACCCCATCCCCAGTCCCGCCCCATGGGCCAGGGCACCCTGCACCGTCCTGGGGGTGCCAGCCTGTTACAGAACAGACCTGGGCTGTGTGTGGTTGATATACTATTACCAGAAAGATCCCCCTTTTCCTCTGGGGTCCCCCCACCTACTAGGTTCGCTCAATGCCAGAGACCGGTGAAAAGGAAAGAAATTATTTATTTAAAAGTTATTCAGGCTTAGGGTGATGACTTACCCTAAGAAGACATTACCCTTAGGGGGTAGACCTTAGAGTAATGTCTTCTTTAGAATACTAAAGTTCTTTGGAATACCCACAAACGCACACAGTCCTTCCTTCTCCCCCTGCCCAGTCCGGGGTACCGGATCTCAGGAAAAGAAGTAGAAGTCCATGATTCAGGCAGATGCTCAGTTCTGACACCATCCGCTGTGCCGCCGCCGTGATCTCCAGTTAATCCAAAGCCACGTGGCACCTTCTCATGGCCCACCAGCAAGAGTCCTTTCACCCCTTTTCTTCCCAGCAAAGTCTCTCCTGTTGCCTAAGCCACGTGGTCCTCTCTCTTGCCCAAGCCGAGGGGTCCCCCCTTGGCATGGCTGCCGTGCCTGGGTTTAAATCCCAGCGCCAATCTTCCTCTGCAGCCCCATTTCTGACTTCTACAATCCCCTACACCTGCCAGCACTCCCGTATTCTTCCAGCTTTACTGGGCTGCCATGGTAACTGTGGGCAGGTGTGGCCCCATGGCATGGAGCCAACCATCTCCAAGCTCTCACGCAGGCGCTGTGTCCAGGGGGAGTTGCCTCCCAGTCACATCTTGGGTGGAAGTCACTCCCATACCCCTGGCTCAAAGCATGGCCACAGCTATTTAACATATCTATGAAACCAGTTAAAGGTTATAGATATGTTAAATGACCTGCCAGAGGTTAGCTGCAAAGCTGTTGCTATGCAAAACAGCTCTCAACCAGGAGTCCCATCCCCCCCAGCTCAGACTTGTGGGGGTGAGGACATCCCATATATATTTTTCTAATATTTCATGTACACCTTGAGTTCTGGGCCCCATTACAAATCCCTATTTGGGGCCCCCCTCTTGGCTGCACCCTGTTACAAGCCCACACCCTCCCGCCATTTGCATAGAGCCCGTGGAATCTCAGCTGCCTGGGAAGAGGCTCTCCAAGGTCATGTCTTCAGCCCCCTGTGACAAGGATTCCAGTGAAATCTCACTCTCTTCACAGGGGATGCCAGGAGAGGGTTTATTCCAAGCCAGGTGCCACTCTAAGGCCCCCCTCACAGCGACCTTTGAGGGCTGAGAGCTATCACTCTGTGTTGCAGATGGAGAAGCTGGGGCAGAGAGAAGCGACTTGCCAAGGTCCACAGCTCGGACCCCAGGGCTCTTAGACACCTGTTGTCCTCTGCCTGTGCCACCTGTGCCCCCTTCCCGGAGCCACCCCTCAGAGCGCCCTTGCCCGCCTCCAGCTGTCCCCATGTGGTCATTTCAAAGGCACACAGCACATGGGGAGCCGGCTGGATCTGAACCGTTGACAGCTCCAGCCAGCCTGGATTCTTGCCGACACTCATGGAGGCAGTGTTGGAAAGACGACTCTTGTCGCCGTTGAGGCCAGCCTCCCGTGCCCTCCCCATCTCGCTGAGCGGGTGAAAACACGGCATACACAGGGCCAGCTGAGGATGGGAGCAGGGATGGCCACGCACGGCTGGCATCATCCCGGAAGCGGGGCCTCCCTCCGCCTCCCTTGAAGACACCGGGCAGCCGCGCCCTGTAACAGGGTGGCTGTGGCTCCTCCCTGCCTGCCCATGCCAGGGGCTGGAGCAACGGCGGCTCCCGGGCAGCCATGCCTCCGTGGCCTCCAGTCTGAGGGCCACTTTAGGGAACAGAGGCTGGAGGGCAGCGGAGTCACGACTCTGACCCCGGCTCACCCAGGGAGACCCAGTGGGCTGTTCCCTTCTGGGCCTGACACACTGCCACCCAGACTGTGAGGCTCGTTCTCCCAGGTCCCTGGGCCGTCGGCCACCGGAGCCCCCGGAGCCCGTGCACTCCCTCCGAAGGAGCGGCCAGGACCCTTGCTCCTCAGGAAGCAGGCAGAGGCGACACTTAGCCTGGGCTGCCTCGTCTCTGCGTTTTTATTTTTTAAGGCAGATCTCTCCATTTAAAAATACATGTTCATGTTTTTTAAACATTCAGATTCAGAAAGGAACTGGAAGCAAGAACCCCCTGCCGCACCCCGTGGGAACGAGGCTCACCCTGGGGAGGCACCCATCCCCGCACACTGATGGCCCCTCAAAGCCACCCACCGCCCCGCCTTCGTGCCAGCACCGGGCGCCGCCCAGGCTGGCGGAGTCCGAGTGTGTCCTCGGCAGGCGGGCGCCCCCTCGGTCGACCTGGCTCCGGCTGGACTGCACCCCGCTTCCCCGCACTCCCACCCACCGGGTCCTTCCGGCCACAGAATTACTTTTATGTCGTCCCGGTTTGTAATGGTTACAAATGACTTTGTTTCCCTCGTTTGGCAACAAGCAGCATTTTTAAGCCGGAACCTGCCTCTAAACATCGCCACTCACAGTGGAGCAGCGCTCCTGCTGGGAATGGGACCGGGACTTCGAACAATATCTGGAATGGGTTGGGGTGGACAGTTGGGCCCCGAGGCAGGAATGTCTGCCACAGCCTGGTCTGGTGGCACCGAGGCCATAGAAGGTTCTTGAAAGCTGAGTGTGAGGAGCGTCAGGCAGGCCCCCTCCCGGGGTCAAGGCTTGTGGAAACTTCCCGCAAGCACCCGCATGTCCGTGCAGTGTCGCGCCAGCCGGAGCAGCTCCCGGCATGGACAGCCCTGTCCCCGTCACCCAGGCCATAGCCACTGTCAACCCCGAGAACACACACTTGCCAAGAGGACCCCAATTCGTCACCAGAGGCTAGCAGCCACCGTCGCAGAGGCCCGCTGGGAGCCGCTCTCAGGGAAGCCACAGCGCAGGCTGCCCACTTGCTGTGCGGTGCTCCTGCGGCGGGGCCGGGGGAGGCCTTCCCAGGGCAGGTGGAGCTGTGCGGCTGCGCCCGCACCCACACCCACACTGGCACCTGTGCTGCCCACCCCAGCCCAGGTCGACCCCTTGTCACAGTGCAGGTGGGACCAGTGAGACCGTGTGGATTTGGGTCCCTCGTTCGAACGAGGGTGGGGGCTCTTCTCTGTACCAGCCCCCCCATCTCAGCGGGGCACACTTCCAGCCGCAGACTGCGTCCCTGGCCTGCTGCTTCACTAGCATCAGGTTTCTCCCCTCCCCCCACCCACTGGGGCCTCCCACGGGCACTGGGTTGGTGTCAGGGAACTTTCGTTGACACAACGGGTCTGGTCTTGCCTCTGACAGGCTCCCCACGTTCCTCCTGGCCCTGAGCGCTGTTCTCTCGCAGCAGAGCCAGGGCAGGTCACAGCTCCGGCCCCGTGCGGAGGCCTTGCTGAAGTGCGCTCGCTCCCTGCTCTTCCGTGCGCGCAGGTGGGCAGGGACTGAAGCAGTAGATGCTGCTTATGCCTTTCAGGCTCTGAGACAGGGACCACCGAGAAAGCCCAGAGGAGTTCCAAGGGCGACAGCCAGCACTGCCTGGGCACCTGCTGTATACACAAGCGGGCATGACTATAGTGGTCATTGTACAGGTGAGGAGACTGAGGCCCAGGGAGCTGTGTGCACAGGTGGAGCCCAGCTCGAACGGGGAGAAGGCTGAGGCTGTGTCCTTGGCAGGGCTGCCCTGTCCACCGGGCTGAGGTCGGCTCAGCCAACAGGCCCAAACGGTCATACGACCTGCTCCCTGAGGTGACACAAGGCCCATGAGGAGAAAGGCAGCAGGAACTGGAGATGCCGAGTTCGGCAGGGGCACGGGGACGAGCAGGGAAGTGCCGGCCATGCAGCAAGCCCTTCCCGAGAAGGGGAGCGCATGGGCTCACGGCAGGGCAGCCCTGGGTTCCAGTTCATGGCTGCCACTCACCCGTGTGTCCCCTGGGACGAGCCCCTCGCCCTCTGCTACCGAAACGGGGTAACACAGCCAGTGCAGGGTGGGCCAGAGTCCACGCAGGCCAGGTGTCTGTGGTCTGGTCCCTTCCCCTGCAGTTCAGCTCACATGTCACCTCCTCAGAAAGGCCTAGCCCCTGACCACCACAGCGACCGTGGGCTCCCACTTCCACCAGGCACGTTCATGTCACTTTTAAAATTTTCAGCATAGCCCTGGCCAGCAGCCCGGTTGGTTCGAGCAGCGCCCCCACACACCAAGGTTGTGGGTTTGATACCGGTCAGGGCACAGGCAAGAAGCAACCAATGAATGCACCAATAAGTGGAACAACAAATCCATGTTTCTCTCTTAAAGAAAATAACATAAATGAAATAAACACAACTACGTGTAAAATTTAAAAAAAAATTAGCATAATTTTTACTCTTTGGTCATCTTCCCTGGATGGCAGCTCACAGGGGCTGAAAGCCCCTCGGCACGCGGGGGTGCTGGGCTGCTGGCCGGGTGGTGAGACGCCTGCCCCCAGGCTGGGCTAGCTCCCTGAAGGGAAGGTGCAGAGGAGGGGGGATGGGTCAGGGGCCAGGCAGGCCCCAGTGCGTGGGGAAGTCCCCACCAGCCACACAGGGACAGCGGAGCCACCGCAGGGAGGGGCAGGGCTGCGCCAGCCTGGCCTGGAGCCCAGAACAATGGCAGCTCCAGGAAATCCCTTCCCACCTGGACAGACAGAGGCCCAGACGGGAGGCTGGGGTAGGGGGGCCTTTATTGGTGAGTTAAAACGTGGAGGGCTCCGTGGCTACCCAGCAGCATGTCCATGGCCCCCAAGGCAGCAGTTCCCAAGGCACTGGGGCGGCCCTGGCCAGGCACCGCTCCTGCCTGGACTGGGCACGTGGGCAGGCGGGCTGGCCAGGAGGAGCAGACCCTCAGTACGGCCCGGTCAGCTCCTCTTGCCAGGCTGGGAGGCTTTCTGCCGGTAGATCTCAGCGGTGAAGGGCCTACAGGGGCAGGGGAGGCTCTGGTCAGCTGGTCTGGGGTGCGATACTGACACCCCGGGCCCTGCCGCCCTGGGGCATGGACAGAGTGACTGTCTTTCTGGGCCCTCGGCTCCCATTGCGCCTACTCTGAGCTTCCTAGCTGCCCTCTGCCAGTGGCCTGGCGTGGCCCGGCTGACCCAGCCCGTCCTGGTCCTGGGAAGCAGCTAGCTGGCCACAGTGACGTCAGACCGGAACCCAGGCCCCAGGCCCACGACGGCGCCTACTCACTCCTCGTACAGGATGGCGACCACATAGGTGAGGGCCACGACCGCCGTCAGCAGCAGGCCGGCAGGGCTGGCGTGCCTGGGGAGAGGGCGCGCCCAGTCAGGGGGGCAGGCCTGGCCCTGGGCCCCTGCCCGCCACGTTGGGTCCCGCACTGCATGAGCTGAGCCGGGTGACCAGGGCGCCCCCCGCCACCATCTGGGGCCTGACCAGGCCGCCTCGGGCAGGGTCCCTCTGGTCCTCAAGTCTCCAGCTCCCAGCCAGGAGCTCAGCATGTCGCAGGAGTGAGTCAGGGAAGGAAGGGACGACTGGCCTCTTGGCATCCGCCAGGTGGCCAGTGTGTCCTGTTCCGAACGGGCGGTGTCCCAGGAGAGGGAAGAGGCTACCCCGGCCCCCAGTAACGATGCACTGTTTTCTAGAAATGGGGCCGGGGCTCCCATGGTGTCCCCAGGCCCCATTATGGGTTCTTTGCTGGTGACAGCCACATGCCAGGGCCCGGTGAGCCTGCTGTTGGACTGTCCCCATCTTCTCTGTGGTTCCCCATCTTCCCTGGGTCCCGGGGACTCCACAGAGGCTGGGCCACCACTCTAGACAGCCAGGGGAGACAGGGAGGGCGGCAGGGGGCACGACCGGTTGGCTCTGCATCCCCAGCACTGCCTCCTTTGCAGGAGGGCCCAGGCAGCAGGCCCCAGGACGGCGGCCGGAGGGCGCTCTGCCCTGCTGCCATGGGCCTCACGCTGTCTTTCTGTCAGGCAGTCCCCTGATGCTGCCCCCTTCTGCTCTGTGGCTCTGCTGTCACGGGCAGAGGCTGAGGCTGCCCTCCTGGAGCTGCATCCCCGGGCCCAGTGTGCTTCCCCAGGGCAAGCACAGCCTGCAGGGAGGAGGCGGGCAACAGGCCAGACCTCACCCCCCCACCAGGGGTCAGGGGCTGGCTCTGGGGAGCCCAGGTGCTGGCCCCACGGCCACAGGGTCCCTAAGAGGGATGATCTGGACAGCCAAGTTAACTAGGGGTCCTGGGGACCAGGAAGGAAGGTGGCCCCTGCTGCCAGCCTCACCAGGCCCCAGTCAGGCTCACGCTGGAGCCCAGCACGTGAGCTGTGCGAGCTTCCTGTTTCCGTGGCAGACACGTCCAGTGCTCCTGCCTCCTAAACGCTGCCACGCCCTTGGTCTGACACCTGGGCAGCCCTGGGTGGAGGTGGCCCTCCGGCTGTGCAGATGAGGAGCCGGGGCCCAGAGCGACCCACAGGCTACAGCCAAGCCCTGGCGCTGAGCTGGGGGTGGCAGGTAGGTCCTCGCGATCCAGCTCGGAGCCTTGGGCCGGGGGGCGGCATGAGGTCCCGGTGCCCTGCCCTGGCCTTGCCTGGTGGCCTGGGAGTCCTGTGCCCAGGCCTACCAGGGCTCACACACCCAGTTGCTCGAACACCAGGAAGTCCTGCCTATGGGGCCCCGGAAGGGAGACGGATGGGCTACAAAAGTCCTGGAAGCGGCCCGGCCACGTCAGTGTCTGGAGCCCCTCTAATGGCTTCTCTCTGACGAGCTGTCGGGTGGAGGATAGAGGATGGATGGAGGGCTCTCTCCCCCAGCACAGCTGAGGCCCCGGCACCTGGCTGTGTGCTGAGGTCCTCTTTGAGGGGCCTGCAAGGACTGACAGCCCTGGGGTGGGGGGACGGTGACCTCTCGCTCCAGGACACCAGGCTCTGGCTAGGCACAGAGGTGGCCTGTGTGTGGGCTCTGTCCTTAGGGGGCCCCATCTGAGCACAGATGAGGCACCCATGGTGGAGGGGATGGTCAGGGAGGGATTCCCGGAGGAGGGGACACCTCAAACTGAGCTTGAAAGGAAAGACCGGGGGTGGGAGCGGGAAGGAACAGCCTGTGTGCTGGTAGGGAGGGGAAGGCCCATCCTCAGTCCGGGTGGGAGGTGCTCTGCGGGCAGGCAAACCTGAGGGCACAGAGCCTGCCCCCAGGAGCCCACCCCCCACATCTGGGCAAGAGGCCCGGGGCCACCCGGTCTACAAGGGGAGCTGGGGTGTGGGGGGGCCGGGTCCCAGCCAGCCCACAAGCCCTCCTACAGCTGCGCCTCACTCAAAGCCCAGTGCCGTGGGACTCCGGGGCGGGGGCAGAGCAGCTCAGTCTTGACGTCCTGTAACCTTCCCGGTCTCTGGGAACGCCTGTGGCCTCCCAGGCAGGTGGTTTTTGGGTGCTAAGGAGCGGCAGCACACTTTCCACAAGCGAGACCTGCTCTGGAGGAGCACGCTCTGAAGCCCGGCACCCTCAGCGCTCCCTGCAGGGCCGGGCTGCTCGCCAGGCGGCGCTGAGTTCGGTGGCCTGTAGGCCCTGGGACTCGGCCCTGCTGCGGGCGAGGAGCCCTGCAGCCCAGGCTCGTGCACAGCCCCGGCCCTACCGGTGCCGGGCCCTGAGGTCCGCCCCAGTCCTGGAAGCTGCCGCCGCCTGCCCCGTGTATAGGACCAGGCCTTCCGGCCTGGGTGCCCAGCACAGGGGCCCACGGGCCAAGGTGGCGTGTACTTCTTTACTGGTTAAAAGAGAATCAAAAGAACAGTATTTCGTGCCACCTGAAAATCATATGAGACTCAAATGTCAGCGGGCGCGATGGCACCCAGTCGCAAGGGCTCATCCGGAGCCCAGGGATGCAGACCCATCTCCCGCTCAGGGTCCGTGAGCCTCGCCCTGACCCCGCGAGGGACGTCTGCCAGCCCCTGTCCTAGGTGTCGTCTGTGTCCACAAAGGGTCATCCCAAGGGACACGGCCGGCTGGCACCCTCGGCCGCACAAGGGCGTGCGGCTGCCGTCTTCCCGGTGAGGACGGCAGCAGGGGTTCGGCAGGAGCCCGCTACTCACATGACGGCCCAGCCCAGGTAGTTGGCCGTGCTGCCCCAGTACATGGGGTTGTCCAGGACGCTAAACGGGAACGTGGTCACTCTGGACTCCTTGAGGATCCCGAAGTAATCGCCTGCGGACAAGGCAGGGCAGGTCAAAGGGCCACGTCCCCGCCACACCGTCCCTGAGAGGGGCTGGCCTGCAGGAGGCTCCGGGCTGCGGGGAGCAGGTCGCACAGGTCAGGGCCCCAGGGGCAGGCCTGCGCAGGCCACGGTCACACGGCACCTCGCACGGAGCGGCCTCCATGGCTGAGGGGCTGCGGCAGGCACAGTGGGCCCCGCTGCCCTGGAGTCGAGGCTCCTCTCCCCAGAAACCCCTTGGACCTTCATCCAAAGCAGAAGTAGGACAGCCACAGGCGGGAGGAACCTGCAGAAGCTGCGTCACCTGCCCATTGTCTGGGGACAAAGGGTGCAGGCCTGGGGAGAACTGGGGCAGCTTTCTCTCCGGGGGTGGGGTGGGGGGGGGGCTAGTGCACAGCAGGGGGGCGGCTGCCTGACCCACATGCAGGCAGCCAGCCCTTCTGAGGCTGAAGTGGTAGGTGCACCCCCCCCCCCGACTCACCCCGCCCACTGAGCCTCACCAAGCAGCTCTGACCAGGCACTGCTGCCACGCTGCCCTGGGTGGTGGGGGACTCTGCCAGCCCCTTCCTGGCTCTGCGTCCACCCCGCAGCAGCGCCCGAGCGCTGGGGGCTGTGCACACCTGGTCTCCAGAGGACGCAGCCAGCCAGCACAGTGCCCTCCTGCCACCCTCCCGCCAGCCCCGCCATGCCCACACCACAATCGCTGCTCCTCCCTGGCCACCTCCTCACCCCCTGCCCCAGCCGTCAACTCCACCAGGACAACCGCTGCTGAAAGAGGGCCTTTCCAACCCCTGCCATTGCCCCTTCCTCCCTGGGAGTGGAGCTCAATCCCCTGCATGGCCCTTGGGGACCCAAGTGACGTGGCCTCGGCCCAACCTCCAGGCGGCCGCCACTGACCTTGTGCACCAGCTGACCTGCCTGCCTCTCCAGCATGCCATCCGCCACTCTCCCTCGAGCTCGCGTTTGCTCCTGGGCCTGTCCTTCTTCCCACCCAACCCACCAGCCAGAGCCAAGTGCTCTCAACTCCCCATCTCCCTGGGTTCCTTGCTGTGTCCCCTCTTCCAGCCCCAGACCCCCTACGGTGCCGACCCGAGCATGAGGCACGGCACCCGCACCGGCCCCAGCCCAGGTCTTGCCCCAGGGCTGAGAGGAGAGCCTCTCCCCAGTGGTGCCACATGCCCCTGGGGGGCTTTGGGGCCCCTGCGGAGGCCTGCAGTGCCCAGCCCAGAGCCCCACAGACAGCACGGGGAACAGAGGTGCCCAGACAAGCTGGGCACCAGATGCCACCCAGGCACTGGGGAAAACTGAGGCAGGGATGAGAGGGGGAGGGACCCAGACCCCTGACCCAGCCCATCAGGCAGCCAGGCACCTGCCCATGCCACCTGCTTGCTGGGAGGAGCTCCCCCTTGAGCAGTGGCTGCCTCCTGCTTTCCTTCCCTGTCCCAAGATCACCCTCGCCCCTGCAGCGACCCCCTGTGACTTTCCTTCCTGGGCTTCCCAGTTGCTGGAAGTCACTGATGTCATGGGGAGCTGCGGGCCGAGAAGGGATGGTATCCCCCGCCCCTCCCCCACTCCAGTCCTGCTCGAGCCCTGGCTCGTGGCCCAGACGCAGCAGACGGACAAGCCGAGGCCTGGAGGGGTGAAGGTGCTCCAAGCTCCACGCAGCCGTCACAGATGGCAGGGTGGTCAGCCACCCGGCTCCTCCCCAGACCCCGAACAGGCCAGCTCCAGCCCCTCCCCAGCCCAGGCTCTTGGGGTCTTACCTAGGAAGGTTCCGGTGAAGCCCAGCGCAAAGAAGCTCGAGAGCACCAGCACGCCACCGGCCCCCAGGAGCAGCAGGCCCGCCAGGCGAGCCACGGGGCCATCCAGGCTGTCCATCCTGGGCTGGCTCAGCATGGCCTGCGTGAAGCTGCAGGTAGGGGGACATGGGGTGACTGCTCCGAAGAGGAGGCTGCCGCTCCTGCCAGCCCCTGTCCCCCAAGTTGCCTCCCAGAGGAGACAGTCCATGGGCCTCCAACTCCGTGCCTATTGGGGCCAGGCAGGTGATGAAGTGGTTGCAGGGGGGCAGGGTGCCAGGAGAGCACCAGCCCACCCAGGGGGCCGTCCTGGGCACCAACGCCCTGCTGCCCTGGGGAAATGGCGCCAGTGGGTCCCAGGCCTGCCAGGTTTTTCGTTTTCTAAGGGAAGTCAGAAATCCTGACTTGTATATGAAGTATCCTGGTTAAAAGCAAAAACTAGGCAATTAATGAAAACTGTTTTAGATTCTGTGCATGTCAGCAGGCCAGATGCAGCCCAGAGACCACCAGTTTGAAAACTCCAACCCTGTCCAGCTAGCCTCCTGCACCGTGGAGGAGTGAACCCCAGACAGTTAAAGCTGCGTGCCCCGCGTTGTGTCCCAGGCCGTCCTGGTGTCCCACTCCCCTCATGGATTCAGTGCCCTGAAGCCTGGGGCGAGCTCTGCCCCTGCCCCGGCCCCCTCAGCGCCTGCGCAGGACTGGCCACATCCCGGGAGGCACCTCGGAGACCCCATCTGAGTCCTCCTTCCACACCTGAAGCGCTCCCAGCTGTTCCCTTTGGGGCCAAGCCACGTAAGGCCTGTTAAAAGGCAAGTGGGTTGACCAAAAGGGGAGACTACACGGGCTGGTTTTGAAATTCAGGTTCTCCTACTGACTCCTGCGGACTGGAAGGCCGGTGCGGCGAGGACCAAGGGACTGGGCTCACAGCGGCGCGGAGGGGCAGGACTCAGGGTCTGCCTCTGCGGGGAGGGACCCTCTCCGAAGAAAGGGTGTGTGTGGCCGTGAGCGCGTGCCCGCGCTGCAAGCGTTTGTTTCCCACCCCCACGACTGTGAGAAACAAGATCTGCCTCAGGAGGGACCACTTCCTGCGCTCACTCTGTACCACGCACTCCTGGCAGGGCAGCTCGCTACCCACCCCCTCACCCATCCGTTCATCTGTGTATCCGCCATCTACGCTCGTCAGTCTACCCTCTTTCCACCCGTGCGTCCTTGCATCCATTCATCTGTCCTGTGTCCGTCCATCCATGCATGCCCCACCCTCCGTCATCACAGGGCACCTGTCCACCAGGCTCTTGCATCACCTTCACGCACCTCACCTGTAAACTCACACCACCGTAACATGCTCCTTGTGCTAAGCCAGGAGCTGCCTTCCTGGAACTCTTATCCAGCTGCTTCCAGCTTGGAGCACAGGCTGCTTCTCCTGAGCACCCCCGGCACCCGGCATGCTGGCACTGCCGGTGCACCTGGCACCCGGGCAGAGCGGGTCACAGCACACGGTCACCAAGAGCAGGAAAAGCAGAAGCCCCTGCCCTTCTCCTCCCACGCCCCCCAGAGTGGGGAGAGTCTGGGGACAAACAGGCAACAGAGGCTGGCACAGTGACCTGTCCATGAAGGCACCCCGTGTCAGGCACACCTGGTCGCTGGCCACCCCGAGGCACCCCGTGTCAGGCGCACCTGGTTCCTGGCCACCCCAAGGCACCCCGTGTCAGGCGCACCTGCTCGCTGGCCACCCCGAGGCACCCCGTGTCAGGCGCACCTGCTCGCTGGCCGCCCTGCCCGCACCCCCAGCTCTCTGCCCCCACTGCTCCCCCTCCTGCTGCCGCGCTCAGGGTCACCCTGCAGCTTCGGGCCAGGACTCTTGGGTTGGCTCAGGGTCACACGTGCCCAGCGCTGTGCCTGGTCACCACACCATGCCCCGTTCCTCCAGGCCCTCACCTGATCTTCTGGTGAACCTGAAGGCAGGCACCCCACCACCCTGCTGACCTAGCAGCTGAGGCCATGGTGGAGCAGCGGGCACAGAGAGGGTGCGGGCCCTGGCAAGGCTGGCTGCCCTACTCGGGGCTGGCTCACCTGCAGGCCCTGGGCCCTGGGCTACCCTGCATCAAGGACCATGCCACAGAGAGAGAGAACGAGAGGGCTGGGGTGGCCCCCACTGCCCAGCCCCCACTGGTACCTGTCCCTTCCTGCCCGGGCTGACTCCCACCCCCAAACCCAGGGCAAGGGGGCCTGCTGGGCCACAGAGAGGCTTCAACTGAGATGTGGTAGAAGAAATTCACCAGGAGAAGGGAGTGGGCAGGGAGATCATTCCAGAAACCCCCCCAAAAAACAGATGGGCCCATGAGGTAGCCTGCAGAGGCTTCCAGGCCTGTGGTAATGAGCCGGGAATGCTTCTCCGTGGGTGGAAGGAGCGAGTGGGGAGACCAGTCAAAGCCCAGACTGGATCAGATGGGGGCCCAGGGCGGGGCCAGCTCCAGCTCCTCTACCAGAGTTCACCTGCACCTTCTTGGCAGCAGGGCCGCTTCCTGGCCCAGTGCCACAGCAGGGCCAGATGAAAGGGGGCTCTGTCTGCCGTGATGCACCTGGAGCAGCCCACCCAGGGGGTGGCTCCCACCCGAGGAATGAACAGCTCCACAGGAAAGGCCACCAGGCCAGGAGAAGTAGAGATCCCTGACAAGGGCAGACCTAGGGCCAGTGGGGGCGGGGGCGGGCAGCCCGGAAGCAGCGATATGGTCGCCCCAGACCAGACCCAGGGCTTTCCTCGGTCCACCTGCAGCTCCATCCCATCCCTGCCGTGGGAGGAGAGGGCCCTGGGGAGCACCTCCCCAGGCTCTCTCAGTGCCTTGGAGCCCCACTCCCTGCCTAGCACTCCTGGTGCTTCCCTGGCCTCTCGGCAGAGGAGCGGGGCCGGGCCCCTCCCGGCTCCGGCCAGGCGCCCTCGCACACCTGGCCGCACGCTCTGCGGCAGGCTTGAAGACATGGCGTGACTGGCCCTTGTCCGATGACCGGTGACGTTCTAGCCCTTCCATTGAGTCAGGAAGGCACAGTCCATCCCCACATAAACTTAACTAAGGAGCCAGTGGTTCTGAGGGCCACACACTCTAGAACAGGACAGAGTCCCAAACAGGAGGCAGCTTCCTTCAGAAATATTCCACACGGGGGTGCAAGTGGAGACACTCCTTTATCTGTCTCTAGTTCTATTTTTAAAACTTAAATTGAGCTTTCGGTCACCCAGGTGACTTCAGGCTGTCCGCTGAAATCCTGGAACCTGGGTGGAGGCAGGCAGAGGGGCCACAGCCCACCGTGTCCTGGCTGCACACCAGGCGCCTGGCTCGGCCTCTGGCTCCAGCTTCCTTCCGGACCCCTGCTCTAACCAAGGCCCTTCCTGCCGGGGGGCAAACTCCCAAGGGCCCCCACAGCCTGCAGACCCCCTGGGCCCCCACTCGGCCCAGAGCCCAGGCCCCACAGAACGCTGCCTGAGCGAGGGCTGGCCCCCCAACACCAGGCACATCCCAACCTACGGGGACAAGGTCAGGGCATTTCAGGGGTGTGAGGAAGGTCCCCAGTCAGTGGACCCAAGTTAACCGGAAAGGACATCATGGGGGGCCCAAGGGGCTTTCACAGAGAGAAGAGGTCACGGAGCGAAGTCAGAGACGCCCGGACGAAGCCTGCGGCCGTGCTGGGAGGGATGACGTGTTGGGCGGCAGGCAGACTCTAGGAGCTGAGCCCTGCCCACACTGGTGAGGTGCTGGGAGGTCTTGGGAGAAAACCGTGCCCTCGCTCCTTCGGGACTGCGCCCTGTGAACGGTGCGCCAGGCCCTGGTGAAGCAATGACTGGCACACGGAGGGACCACCGGGAGGACAGCCACACACACGCTGACGTAGCAATGGTCTGCTCAGTCCCTGTGCAGCGTGCACATGTCCCCAAGCCCCGGCACACAGAGCAGGGAGGGAGGTCTGTCCCCACCCTGGCCACACCCCTGCTCCTGCTGAATGGGGTCCCCGCCCCTGAACCTGCAGGCCCATTCCCACAAGGCCGGTGTGGTTCCAAAGCAGACCGGCACACGGCTCCACCAACTAACCAGCGATGGGCACGGGGCTCCTGGCACCCTGTGCACCTCTGTGCGCTGCCCGAGGCTGCCGTCCCAGCCAGGCACCGTGAGGAGGCTGCAGTGCCCGTCCTGCCGAGCCCAGGACTGCCTGGCCATGCACACAGTGCCCCCTCAACGGGCTCAATGTTGGGCGGTGGCCCCGGGCTGCCTGCTCCAGCTGCCCTACCTATCAGGTCAACCCCACTTACCCTTCCCAGGCAGAGTAGATGGGCCTGTGATAATGGCCCCCAGGTAGAGAGCCAGTTCACCCTGCCAGCCCCGGAGGACTGCCTCTGGCTGCCTGGCCCTGCCCCTTGGTACCTGTTGGCGACCACCAGGCCCTGACCCCAGGCTGGGCGGGCAAGCTGCCCAGTGCTCTTGGATGGTTCTCTGCCTGGGGCCCTGATGGCTTCTGCCCCTCCCTGCATAGAGCACTCGGCTTACAGAAAGCACAGACATGCTGGAATTGTCCAGAACAGGCAAACCCATAGGGATAGAAAGCAAATTAGTATTTTCCAAGGGCTAGGGGAGGAGGCAGAGCAGGTACGGGTGACTCCTTCATGGGTTAGGAGTTTTTATTTGAGGCGAAAAGTTCTAGAACTGGACAAAAGTGTCCGCACAACATTGTGAGTGTATTGAATGCCACTGAATTATGCAGTTTAAAATAGTAGTTCTGTTATGTGTATTTTTCTGCAAAATAACGAAACACACATCTAGGAATTAAATGAAGTGACGTGTGTGAAAGCAGGCTGAGAAAATGGGGCGGGGGGGCGAGGGATTACAGGCAGGAGCTAGTATTGACAGAGTTCTCACAAGCCCTTCCCCAGAGCCCCCGCCCACCCGTCCAACACCCTGGTGAGGAGAGAGGAGAGACCACCCGCAGACAGGAGGCCACGGCTCACAGGGCTGCTCAGCAGCCTGCTCAGGGTCCAGCCCTTTCGGGGGCACAGCAGAGACTGACCCAGGGCACCTGCCCCTCCTCGGGCCACTCTGACTCACATTCCAGATACTGGCCACTAGACATACTGGACGCCCAATGGCAGCTGGACGCGCTGCCGGTCAGCTGGGAAGTTGGAGCTGGGGCCCCCCTCCGAGCACCCCAGACAGTCGCTTCCTCGGGGAGAGCAAGAGGGGAGGGAAAGGCAGACCCCGCTGTTGGCTGGCACTGGAGCCACAGCTGGGGCAAGGCCTGGGGAGAGAAGGGCAGGGCAAGGAACGAACCCCCTGTGCACGTGTCCCGAGGGCTCACCAGTTTCTTTTTAACTTTTATTTTTTAAATCATTTTCAATTAGAGTTGATATACATTGTTATATGGGTTTCAGGTGTACACCCCAGTGATCAGGCATGGCATGACTCAGCGGTCACCCTGATCAGTCTCACAGCCGCCTGGCACCACGCACAGTTATTACACCACCACTGGCTGTGCTCCCTGTGCCGTGCTCTGCGTCCCTGTGACTGTTCTGTCACCGCCAGTCTGTGCTTCTCGATCCCTTCACCTTCGTTGTCCGCGCCCACCCCCCTGCCCCACTCCTGCCATCTGGCAACCTTCAAAATGTCTTCTGTGTCCGTGAGTCTGTTTCTGTTCCGCTTCTTCATTTATTTTGGTTTTTTTTTTTAGATTCAATTGTTGTTAGATATGTATTTTTGCCATTTTATTGTTCATATTTTTGATATATCTATTTTCCTTCTTCTTAAAGAAGATCCTTTAACACTTCATATAATACTGGTTTGGGGGTGATGAACTCTTTAGCTTTTTCTTTTCTGGGAAGCTCTTTATCTGCCCTTCGATTCTGAATGGCAGTGTGGCTGGGTAGAGCAGTCTTGGTTGTACGTCCTTGGTTTTCATCACTTTGAATATTTCTTACAAGTATCTTCTGGTCTGAAATTTTCTGTTGAGAAACCAGCTGACAGTCTTGTGGGAGCTTTGTTGTAGGTAACTAATGCTTTTCTCTTGTTTCTTTTAAGATTCTCTCTTTGTCTCTAACCTTTGGCATTTTAATTACGCTGTGTCTTGGAGAGGGCCTCTTTGGGTTCATTTGTTGGGACTCTGTGCTTCCTGGACTTGCACGTCTATTTCCTTCACGAAGTTGGGAAAGCTTTCTGTCATTACGTTTTCAAACATGTTTTTAATCTCCTGCGTCTCTCCTCCTCCTGGCACCCCCATGCTGTGAGTGTGGGTCCCCTGAAGTCATCTTACAGGCTCCTTGCACTGTCCTCATTTTTTTGGATTTTTTTTTCTGAATGCGTGTTCCTTATATTACAAATTGCTGATTTGATTCTAGGCTTCATCCACTCTACTGTTGATTCCCTGTAAATATTCTTCATTTCATTTCAGTTAGTGTATCCTCCATTTCTGACTGGTCCTTTTTTTATGCTATTGATGTTCCATGTTCACTGAGCATCCTTATAACCGGTGTTTTGAATTCAGCATCTAATAGATAGCTTTTGTTTCTATTTTGTTCAGTTCTTTTTCTGGAGTTTCGTTCAGTTCTTTCACGTGTTTCTTTGTCTCATTTTGGCTGCCTCCCTGGGTGTGTTTCTATGTATTAGTAGAGCTGCTGCAGCTCCCTGGCTTGGTATCGTGGCCTAATGTACTAGGTGCCCGGTAGGGCCCCCCGTCCCTTGTATGGGGTGTGTGCATCCTCCTCTTGTAGTTGAGCCTTGACTGCCATTGGCATGTCAATGGGGGAAATTTACCCCCAGGCTGAACGGCTGCAAGGACTGGCTGTGACCACTGACCACCATGGAGGATCAGCTGGGCAGGGGCTCAACCTACAGAACAGGAATTACTTCAGCGGCGCTCCAGCGCCTGCTGTTTGTCCCCTGACTGTGTCACTTGTGGAGGTGGCTGGGCAGCGCTTCAATATGGTCAGAGGCTGTCCACTCGGTGTATTAACACTGGGTCCTCCTGGGAGGTACAGGCCAAGGTCAGCCCTGCCTGTGTTCTGCCCGGGGCCACCCAGCATGAGCTACAAAGTGATCTGCAGATGGCTGCTACTTGTGCTGGGCTTGGAGGTACCCTGGTGAGGCCAAGCTGTGAACCAAGGCTGGCTGCTGCTAGTGCTGGGCCTGGGGCCACTTAGTGAGAGGTGTGATGCTGAGGCCCAATGCTGCTTGTTTGAGAGATTTTAGGAAAATTGGGAACATGAGCCAAGACAGGCCTTTCATGCGGAAAAGCAACTGGAAACAGCTTCAGTGGGCCCACAAGCTGGGTGGGGCTGGGTCTCAGGGTCACCGGGTGAGGGCAAACAGCGTGAGCCAGGTTGATGGAGTCTGCGGTATGGTGCCTGCCTGCCGGCTCTGTTTGGGAGGGCTCATCAGAGGAGCAGTGGCCCCCGTCAGGACTTCTGTCTGGGAGAAAGCTGCTCCTCCAGCTCTTGCCCTGGTGCCGGACAGTCCAGTTACTTCCCATATGTCTTTGGTGCCTTTCAAGCTGCTGTCCCAGTGCTGGAGCTCAGAGGGAGTGAGTCTGAGTAAGTCCACGTGCAGGCCCTTTAAGAGGAACTGCCTGGGACTCCAAAAGCTCTCCACCTCAGCCTCAACTGCTGGTTTTTACAGCCAGAAGTTAGGGCAACCTCTCTGCTTAGCATTGGAACCCTGGGCTTGGGGGCCTATTATATGGCTGGGACCCCTTGGTCCTCAGGGGTGACATGTGCAGCTGAGCTATCCCTCCCAATTTTTGTTTGTGGGACCAGCCCTCTTCACCCCTTCTATCAGTCTTGATGTGGCTGCTTCTTCAGTTCCCTAGTTGTAGGACTTCCATTCAGCTTGATTTCAGACAGTTTTGAATGATGGCTGTTCTGTAGCTTAGCTGTAATTTTGATGTGGTTGTACGAGGAGGTGAGCACAGCATTTACCTATGCCACCATCTGTGGCAGTGATTTCCACACGTGTGTTAACACGTAATCATGAGAATTTACACGTTTTGAGCGCAGCTCCGTGTGATTCCTGTGTGGGCAAGTGTGGATCATGTCTGTGGAATGGGAATTCTCTAATAGGAATTTGGCAAAGATGTATCTTAAAAAATTCTGGCTTGCTGACCCCTGCATATTACATTACCCTGGTCCTATCTGCCACCGGACCTGAATTTATATCCTAATGCCCTGCTAATGAGTAATCTTACCCCTGTTCTGCTTAATCCCATGAATAATCAATCCAATGTAAATATGTCCTAAAGCCTCTAATAAAAACCCCAGCTGAACTAGCCACGAGGCCTTTTCCTGAGATGGAGGAATCGGTCACGTGGCCCCGGACTCTCTTTCCCCGCGTGTCTCAGTATGAAATTCTTTCACGTATCGAGTTGCGGTCACCCATGGGTATCGGCAGGTACGAAACCCCCATGACAACCATCTTCACCAGGAGTCTTGCCAGTTTTTAGAGATCATGTTGGAGCCTCCCAGCCATCCCATGACCTCTCTCCAAGGTCATGGGTCAGCTGGGCTCCCAGTGCAGGCTCAGCCCACTCTGAATTTACCATGAGCACTCATGGCCATGGCTGACGCAGGGCCAGCGTTCCACTCTGGGGGTAACGTAGCTCACGAGACACAGGCAGTGGTGACCCTCCTGGAGCTCACAGTTCCCTGACACAGACAAAGGCCTGAGCAAGGGCGCGGCGGGCTTCTTGCACACAGGATGCAGCCAGCAGGGCTCCCTGGGGGCACCATGGAGGCTGAGAGCTAACGCAGCAGGGGAAGCCAGACCCAAGAGATGTGGGAGGGAGGGTTGGGGCAGAGGCCCTGCTGCGGGAATGCAGGGAGGTGACCAGAGCTGAATGAGCCAGGCCATGGATGATCTGCATGTTATTTTTACTGCAGTGGGAAGCCAGGGGCCAGGGGTCAGGCAGGGATGACTGGGTTTGACTCTCACTCTGACAAGATTTCCACGAGGCTGTGCAGAGGAAGGTCGCTGCGCACAGTCCAGAGACGGGAGGGCGAGGGGGGCCAACCCCAGCTGTGCTGCTGGACTGTGCGGGGAGATAGCAGTGCTAGGGAGGACAGGTAGCAAACTAAGGCAGGGAGGAGGGGGGAGATGTGCCTCACCCATTGACTCAGCGGTCCTGAGCCTGGTCCCGTAAGATTGCCAGGTGTTCCAAATACCGCGAGCAGGGACAGCGCAGGAAGAGGGGGTCCTTGAGACTCTGGGCCGGGAAAGGGAGCCTCTGCAGCAGTTTCACTGAGACAAAGGGCCTTTACTAGCTGAGAAAGAAAGTCTTTGTAGCTGTACATTATTCCCAAGGTTTAGAAGGGGAAGAAGGAGGGGGAATCTAGAAGCCGACTAAGGCATATAACCCCTGAACCCCAATAGTTGGCACACTCAAGATTAGCTGAGTGCCCACTTGTAACCTTGACTCCAGTGTACAGAACAAACTTATTAACAACTTTATTTCCTCTACACATGGGGCATTCAGACTAGCCAATGCCCGCCTGTAGTTTCATGCCTGTGTATTTCACAAATAAACTTGCTATTCATTTGCACTATACGTGTTTGTCTCTTGCTTGAATCGGTTTCTTGCAGGTGAGGCAAGAACCGAGGAATAAGCTCGGGGCAGGAAGTAGCGGGGGGACTTGGGTCTCTCCCTAGTGACATCAGAACACAATAAAAAATGCCTCCTAGGTTTCTGGCTTGTCCAAGTGGGAAGAGGGAGGCTGCGTTACGGAGCGAGGGACAGGCAGGGAAACCAGAACTCGGCCCTGAGGCAGTGAGAAGCTTCCTGGGAAGGGTCAGGGTGGTCGGTCTGGGTTGGTTTCCTGGCTCAACCACTCACCAGCCTCAGCACCCCTGTGATGCACACGCTCAGATGTCCGACCCTGGACGGCTGTGGTGACTACAGGGTGCCAAGGATAGGAGGCAGCACAGCTGCCCACGCCCGTACTCCGTGCCTCAGGACACAGACTGGCACCTCTGGACAGTCAGCTGGCCCAGACTGCTGGCTCAGGCTGAGAGGGGTGGGCGAGCGCCATCCTGGCTGTGCACAGACCCTGAGGGCACCTGGCACACCCCGGAGGCGGGGCTCTCTCCAGCGCTCTGCCCTCCCCCGGCCACGCCCCTCCTGTGTGCTGCCCCCCTGCACCAGTTCTTTTTTTAAAACCACCTGGACAGACCATGCTCACTCCACGAGCTCGCACGCCGCTACTATGGTTCTCACAGAACCCCAGGAGGTGAGAACCAGGCTCGGGGACAGGCCATGCTGGATGTGGCCACATCTGACCATGGCTACCACTCCGCCTCTCCACAGCCTCGTCCCACCCCAGAGAACCTGCCTTGCATCTGGGCAGCAGCATTTGCTCCCATGTCCCGTGCGCAGGTTGTGCTTCATTTGGAACAAGCTTGCCCACCCCGGCCTCTGCCTTTGAAGGTAGGAAGACAACAATTCCCAAGTCGCGAGGGGGACTCAGTGAGGCCAGCCCGGTCTGGGTGAGGCCCACCTCTTCAGGGACACTGGCCTGCCTCCTGCCTGGAACTTACCAGAAGGGACTCTGACAGTGGCTTTGTCTACAAACTGGAAGCCAGGGATGCAAGCTTGGGGGCCACGCAGGCCTTGTCCTCTGTGCCTGAATCCCAGGAAGATGGTGCCGCCCCTTTCCGAGGTCACAGGGACTCCTCTGCTGATAGGAGTTTGATGGCCCAGACAGGGAAGGGGTGGCCGGCTATGGCACGGGGCCTTAGACAGCAGAACTCCCTGTGCATTCAGACACAAGTTTCCTGCGCCCGACAGATCCCAGCAACCCAGCACTGGCCATCCCTGCACCACAGGTACCCTGGGGGGCTTACCAGTGTGAACGCAGGACGTTCAGGAGCAGGATGACCCCGCCCAGCGCGTAGCAGGCCAGGTAGGGGGAGCCCACGGCTTGGCTGAGCTTTCGGGTTTTCTGTTCCCATCTTGCAACCTGAACGGGGAGGAGAAGAAGGCATGTGAGGTGGGTGTTGGGAGAAACCTGAGGTGAGGGGGGTGGTGCTCCCAGGCCCAGAGGCTCCGAGGCTGAGGAGGGAACAGGACAGGGAGCACCTGACCTGCAGACCCGTTCAGCTCCACAGAGATCCCCACACGTCCTCAGTCCTGACTGGGTGGACCACACCGCACCCTCTTCCAGCAGACATACCCCAAGCACGTCACGAAGCAGAAAGAGACCTGGCGGCACAGGAGGCACCCTCAGCCAGCAGAGGCACCCCTCTGAGTGAGGGCCACAGCGTACAGCCCCAACACCTGCAGTGGACTCAAGGGCGGGGTAGGGGGTCGGGGCTGCTGAGAACAGACGGAAGGCTCTGCCGAAGGAGCCCGAGGACAGCCCAGCCTGGAGCCCAGCCCAAGGGGTGCCCTCAGACAACGTGCCCCTGCCAGGGCGGGGCCGAGAAGGGGTGGCCTGACTCCTCACGCCTGCTTCCCCAGTGCCTCCAAGGCCCAGACTTTCAAACTTTCAATTTTAGTTTATTTTTTTATTCTTAGTTTTTA
>PVJI01014894.1:0-42773 GCA_004026765.1 Micronycteris hirsuta
AGCATTCCCCAACATAATAAAGGCCATATATGATAAACCTACAGCCAACATTATACTCAATGGACAAAAACTAAAATCTTTCCCACTAAGATCAGGAACAAGACAAGGTTGCCCACTATCACCACTTCTATTCAACATAGTTCTGGAAGTTTTGGCCACAGCAATCAGACAAGAAAAGGAAATAAAAAGCATCCAAATTGGAAAGGAGGAAACAAAACTGTCGTTGTTTGCAGACAACATGATTGTATACTTAGAAAATCCTATAGACTTCGCCAAAAAACTACTCGATCTAATAATCGAATTTGGCAAGACAGCAGGATATAAAGTCAATATCCAGAAATCAAAGGCATTTTGGTATACCAACAGTGAAATAGCAGAAACAGAAATCAGGAAAAAAATCCCATTTGATATAGCAACAAAAAAAATAAAATACCGGGGAATAAACCTAACCAAGGAGGTAAAAGACCTGTACTCAGAAAACTACACAGCACTGAAGAGAGAAATCAAGGAAGACACAAACAAATGGAAACATATACCATGCTCATGGATTGGAAGAATCAACATCATCAAAATGTCCATACTCCCCAAAGCAATATATAGATTGAATGCAATCCCTATCAAAGTACCAATGGCATATTTCACAGATATAGAACAAACACTTCAAAAATTTATATGGAACCATAAACATCCCCGAATATCAGATCCAATTTTGAGAACGAAGAGCAAAGCAGGAGGGATCACAATTCCTGATTTCAAAATATATTACAAGGCCACTGTAATCAAAACAGCTTGGTACTGGCATAAAAACAGACAGATAGACCAATGGAACATAATAGAGAGCCCAGAAATAAACCCAAGTCTCTACGGGCAATTAATCTTCGACAAAGTGGGCAGAAGCTTAAAATGGAATAAAAATAGCCTCTTCAACAAATGGTGTTGGGAAATCTGGATGGCTACATGCAAAAAAATGAAACTCGAGCACCAACTTACACCATACACAAAAATAAATTCAAGGTGGATAAAAGACTTAAATGTAAGTCATGACACCATAACAGTTCTAGAGGAAAACATCGGTAGGAAAATCTCAGACATTCCACGCAGCAACATCTTCAATGATATGTCCCCTAGAGCTAGGGATATAAAGAAAGAATAAACGGGATCTTATCAAAATAAAGAGCTTCTGTGTGGGGCTAAAGAAAATAGTATTAAAATAAAAAGAGAACCAGCTGTATGGGAAAACATATTTGCCAATGATACCTCAGACAAGGGTCTGTTCTCCAAAATATATAAAGAACTCATACGACTCCACTCCAGGAAGACAAAAAATCCAATTAAAAAATGGGCAAAAGACATGAACATACACTTCTCGAAAAAGGACATACAGAGGGCCCGGAGTCATATGAAAAGATTCTCAACATCATTAGCAATCAGAGAGATGCAAATTAAAACCACAATGAGATATCACCTCACACCAGTCAGAATGGCCATCATCAACAAAGGAACAGATAACTGTTGGAGGGGATGTGGACAAAAGGGAACCCTACTGCACTGTTGGTGGGAATGCAGACTGGTGCAGCCATTGTGGAAAACAGTATGGGACTTCCTCAGAAAATTGAAAATGGAACTGCCTTTCGACCCAGCAATTCCACTACTGGGATTATACCCTAAGAATCCTGAAAAACCAATTCAAAAGAACCTTTGCACTCCTATGTTCATAGCAGCACAATTCACAATAGCTAAGTGCTAGAAACAACCTAGGTGCCCATCTACGAATGTATGGATCAAGAAACTATGGTACATTTACACAATGGAATTCTACGCAGCAGAAAGGGAGAAGGAACTTATACCCTTTGCAACAGCATGGATGAACTGGAGAGCATTATGCTAAGTGAAGTAATTCAGGCAGTGAGGGACAAATACCATATGATCTCACCTTTAACTGGATCATAACCAACAAAAGCAGAAAGCAAGCAAAACATAACCAGAGACATTGAAATTAAGAACAGTCTAACAATAGACAGGGGAGAGGGGGGAGGGGACAATGGGGAGAAGGGTTTTCAGGAACTACTGTAAAGGACACATGGACAGAAGTAAGGGGGCGGAGGGAGGCTGGGGGTGAGGGGGGCTGGAGGGGAAGGGAGGAGGGAAGGGTAGAGGATGCAAATAACTGTAATTGAGCAAAAATAAAATTAAAAAAAATTCCTTACTATAATTGTGTTCTGGAAATATGTTTCTTGAAGTCCTCGAAGACTTTCTTTTTATGTATTTCGGTGTTTCTATGTTGGGTGCATTTTTATTTAAAATGTTTATGTCTTCTTGGTGGATTCTTCCCTTGAGTATTATGAAGTGTCCTTCTGGGTCTCTCTTTATGGCCCTTTTTTTGAAGTCTATTTTGTCTGATATGAATATCGTTACCCTGGCTCTTTTTTCCTGTCCGTTTGCTTGGAAAACTTCTTTCCAGCCCTTCACTTTCAGTCTGTGTGAGTATTTTGTTGTGAGGTGGGTCTCTTGTAGGCAGCATATGTGTGGGTTTTGCTTTCTTATACATTCAGCTATTCTATGTCTTTTGATTGGGGCATTTAATCCATTTACGTTTAAGGTTGTTATTGATAGATACTTATTCATTGCCATTTTTTTTGGTACCTGTGTTCCTCTGTTTCTCTCTCTTTTCCTTCCTTTCGTTAAAGAATTCCCTTTAGCATCTCTTGCAGAGGTGGTTTGGTGGAGGTATATTCTTTTAGACGACTTTTGTCTGGGAAGCGCCTTATTTGGCCATGTATCTTGATTGAGAGCCTGCTGGGTACAATAGCCTTGGTTGCAGGCATCTGGTTTCATTACTTTGAATATTTCTTGCCATTTTCTTCTGGCTTTGAGCGCTTCCATTGAGAAGTCAGCTGCTAACCTTATCGGCGCTCCCTTGTATGTTAACTCCTGTTTCTCCCTTGCTGCCTTAAGATTCTCTCTTTGTCTTGGAATTTTGCCATTTTAATTATGACTTGTGTTGAAGTGGGCCTGCTTGGGTTTCTCTTGATTGGGATTCTGTGTTTCCTGGATTTTTGTGACTTTTACTGTCATCAGGAAAGTTTTCCATCATTATTTTTTCAACCATGTTTTCTATCCCTTGATCTTCTTCTCCTTCTGTTATCCCTATTATATGGATATTATTATGTTTCTTGCTACCCTGCATTTCTCTGAATCCCTCTTAATTATTTCTGAGCTTCTTTTCCTTTTCTTGCTCTTTCTGGGTGTTTTTTTCTACTTTGTCCTCCAGCTGGCTGATCTGATCTGTTTCATTGAGCCTACTTTTGATTCCTTCTTCTGTGTTCTTCAGCTCAGAAATTGTATTCTTCATTTCCTCTTGGCCCTTGTTGATAGTTTCTATTTCCTTTTTTATGTTGATATAGTTTGCGGTGAGTTCATTGTTGTTTCCCTGCATTTTCTGGTAATTCTCTGTGAGCTCATTGAGCTTCCTGATGACCAATGCTTTGAACTCAGTATCTGATAGTTGACTTGCCTCTGTTTCATTTATCATTCTTTCTGAGGCTTCCTCCTCTCCTTTCATTTGGTGATTGTTTCTTTGTCTTCCCATTGTTTGTGAGACTCTTCTTGTTAGCCTCTGTTTCTTAAATCGATCTGTTCTGACTTGCTGGGTTTATGCTGTGAACTTCTATGGTAGAATACCTGTGCGATTCTGTGGTGCAGTCTCCTTAGTCTCCTGAGCTCGCTGGTATTGGACTGTCATTTATGTTGGCTTTCTGTATGTCTTTGGGTTTTGATTGTTGTTGGGTCTTTCTTTGGTGGGTCATTTTCTCCAGCTTGTTAACTGAGGGTCACTCCGTCCAGCTCACCTTGTCTTCTCTTGTGCAGGTGTGGACAGGTTGTCTTGAAGCTGATTCTTCTGTGTGAACAAGGCTTTGAGGCTTCTCTCTCACTCTTGTTCAGTTGTTTGTTGTGCGTAATTTCTCCACCAATTGGTTGTATTTTCAGGTCAGTCCTGGATTGAGGTTAGTGTGGGTTCCTCTACCTCCTTCACCTTCTTCCATTGTTTTCTGTTGGTGGTTTCTTTGCTGGTCGATTTCCTCTTCCAGCAGGTCTACTGTTGTTCACCGCTCCCACCTTGCAAGGTCTCTGGAGTAGCAAAGTGAAATTTGTCTCACTGTCTCTGTTTTTTGGGATGACCTCTGTTTGGGTCTAACTCTGCTCTTTTCACAGCTCTAGGTTTTAATGTCTCACCATCCAATCATTCAATGTATCGTAAAATTTTGGTCTCCAATCTTCATATATGCTGGAATACTGCTGGCTGTTTGCTCTGTTCTTCAGAAGATAGGCTCGTTGTTTCACCAGTGTGTAGAGGGATGTGGAATCCGCTCCCACCTATCTCGCCGCCATCTTGAAACTCAAAATCTCTTCTCTTGAGGTAAAATTTCTTCTATAGCCCTCTCAGCTTCTATTTCTTTGGCTTCTTCTTCAGCCTGTCTTTGTCTGTTGTCACACAGAGAGTACAGATGTGTACGATGCACCAAACATTTGCAGTAGCTTAGAGAATGGCAAGATCAGGCCGGAGGCCAGGTTTCTTGTATATGGCCTTTATTATGTTGAAGCATGCTCCCTTTAGTCCCACTTTGCTGAGTCTTTTTATCATAAATGGGTGCTGACTTTTTACCCTTAGTTGTTTATTTCTCTTCTTCCCTGCTACTTCCTGGTGCTTCTTCAGAATCTGATATATTGTTTTTATATAGACTAGGGACTTTTCTGAAGTAGTTATTTTTCCCACTGATCTGTTTTTCTAGTCTTGTACCAATACCACACTGATTTAATTAATGCTGCTTTAATATAGATTTTAATAGATGGTAGGTTTAATTTCTTCTTATTCTTTGTCTTTTCCAAAAAGTTATATTTTTTGTATCTTTTAGATAAACTTTGAAGTCATGTTAAGTTTATAAAATTATGTTGGAATTTTGATGGGAAATGTGGCAAACTGCTACATAAATTTAGAAAGAATTTACTTGTGTATACAGTTTTGTTTTTTATGTAGGAACATGTCATCTTTCCATTTAGTTGTTTCATTCTAATATAATAAGGACGTTTATATAGTTCTTCTTACCTTCCTTATTAACCTTATTTCCAGATGTCTTACAGTTTTCATGTTATTTTGTGTAGTCTCCTTTTTTCATTACATTTTTAACCAGATAAAGCTGTTGGTATGTAGGAGAGCTCTTGACATTTGCAACTCAATTTTGTATCTAACTCTTCTTGTTTTTTTAGATATAGTTTTTCTTGTGTAGTTGGGAGAAGAAAAGTCAGGACTTATATATCTGGGAATGGAAAGAGCAGGATAGTGATAAGATGTTGGATTCTTGATGTATATTATCTTTTAAGATTCTAAAAACTAGTATTCAGCAGAGTGACTTTAGGGAATTTCCTCTATTTGCTTCATTTTTCTCATTTGAAATTTTGAACAATACTACCTGTCTCACAGATTCTTGTGAGGATTCAGTGTGAGTATTCAAGCACCAGGAACATAGTAAGCCTTCAATAAGTATTAAATAGCAATTGTTATTATAACCTGTTTATGCTTAAGAAGATACCTAATCTGTACCTCTAAATTTTCAAGGAGGCATTCAGATTCTCATTTTCTTTTACAATGTACTGTAAAAAGCAGCACAGTCCAATTTCAAAATTAAAGAAAACTTCCCTTTGTCTCTATTTAATTATTACAAATAAATTCCACCCCAACATACTATGTTTTTGCTCTTAGTTACATGAACTCCCCTTTACATGACAATAGTTATTCTTTTCAGTATTGTTTCCTTCCAGGTTTTTCATTGTTGTTTATTATCATACTCATCTCTAGTTCAACTGTGAATTTGGAGGTGGTCCTACATGCTTCAGAGTTGCCTTGATATGCTGATGAAAGAGCAAAGGCCCTTCTTTGATGTTATCCCCTTGTATTTTTTTCCAGAGTCAGTGAATATCAGTTTAGGCCTTAATATGGCATTTTTTCAGCCTTTTTACTGCTTGACTCTGTGGCAGGAATCTCCGTTAGCTACCTAGGAAGCTCTGGAGATGGCAATTTCATGGACTACTGACTTGGGCTTGTGACCTGCACTTTAATAAATACTGCCCCAAGCCTTTCTCCTCCTGTGACCTGCTGCTTCGGCAGACCTGGGCTCTTTTTCGGGGCCACGGCTTTTTCTTTTTTTCTTTTATGCAAGTGAATTACAAATGAATTTTAATATCCAGTTCACGGTGAGGAACTTTTGAACTCATGTTCCCAGGACTATGCTATGTCCCAGACATGTCCTTCTTCCCCCAAGAAACCAGCTCCTGGTGTCTCTTATCTTGGGATATTTTACACTTTTATCAGTTTTGGGATGGAACACAGTAGACTGGAGCAGGGGCTTCATTTCCACTTTGACCACTTGGGGATCAATTTATACTTTGGGGGATTTTAGCAAAATGCCAGGCAGCTGGTGGAGAGTGGAAAGAGAGAACAAAAGCTTACTTCTCTATTATAGTATTTAACCTGCATGAAATGTGTGAATCCTGGCAAACATGGTCTCACTCTAAGTGAATCATTGCCACCATTAAAATAATAAGTAGCTGAGGGCCACTATTTTCTAATCAGGTTGTGCTTAGCCGTGATATATCAGTTTGCTTTTTTACATGACTACATGTTATTCCCCACAGAGTCAGCATTTGAAGATCAATCTCTTTATATTCATTTAACTACAGGGTGATCTTTTTTCTACCTTCTAGCTTATAGAGTTGAAATCCATACATGTACAATTAAAATAATATCCAAATACAGTGCATGGTTTTGTGCTTAGGGAACATTGTTGCTTTGCTATAAACCACAGACCCAGAGTAAACCTCAGCTGTGCTGTAGCTATTTTGGATGACAAGTTTCTAGTTGCTTGTGTGTAATTGCCCATGTTACATCATCCTAACCATTGCGAAATGTGTACAGTACAAAGCTTATCTAATGATTCATTTCAGGTACACAGTTCCTCTCAAAGTAATTTTGGAAGTGGTTCCTTCAGTGAAACAGATTCTTCCCCTTGTTCTTGCTTTCTTGTTTAGGCCAGAGGTAATTTAGTGATTGATAGCAATGTACTAGAGAGAAGCATAACATATACATTGTGCCCTGTAACCTTGACAGTCTACCTAAAATGTTCCATGGGATGTATTTTCTCTTGGTGCAAGGAAAGAACCAAGGGGAGCAAAATTCCTTCCACATCGAATCAAGGAAGCATTAACCCCAAATGAAATTTAATTTTCCTATCATTGAGCAGCAGAGAAAAAAATCTATTTTCAGCGACCACAAGAAGCTTGGATACAAATTGCTCATTGCTTTTACTAGAGTTTCAGTTTGTCAGATTATGCTAACTTCGTGATGGTAGATGTATGCCTCTGTGGATGGATTGCGTTAACCCTTCTTTAAGTCAGGTTTGTGAAATTCCACTAAACTAAGACTGCTCTTTTCTTATCAGTGTTAAACATTTGCAGTCTAGCTAATAGGTCATGTTTACTTATCTATTAGCAGGAAGAGGGGTTTAAAATAATACCTGTCTTTGGCCATAGACCTTATAAGAAGGGGGTCCCCAAAAAACTGGAATTTATTTATAAAAATTTGTGTATTCTTGCATGTTTGAACTTCAGTCACCTTCAAAGTACTCTCCCTTTGATGGAATAAAGCTGTGGAGACGTTTTTCCCTCTGCTCAAAACAGTTTTTGAGCTTGTCAATTTTTATGCCTTTTAGTGCTTTTACCGTTATTTGTTTTGCCTCTTCCACATTTTTAAAACCTTTGCCTTTGAGGACTTTTTTTAATCTTGGGAAACAAAATTCACTCAGGCTGAGATCAGGTGAATAGGGAGTGTGGGGCATGGGGGTCATGCCATTTTTGGTCAAAAACTGCTGAACACTCAGCATGGTGTGGGCATGTGTGCTCATCAATCACCTCTCATGAAATGGGCAAATGGGTTGAAAGTCTTCAAAAAAATCTCACTGAAGCCAAACACAGCCTCTCACAACAAAGCCAGTAGGTACACTGATGCAGATGGGTTCCTAGAACACTCATGTAGCAGGGGAAGCCTGTACTACAAGGGGCCCACCCTCCAGGAGATAATTCTGTTTTTTTTGAGTCCCCCCTCAATATATCACACACAGAGTACAGTTTGGTAAAAAGCCTTGTAGATAATATTTCAAAGTGGGGTAAAAAAGATTCCCTGGAACCAGAAAGGTCAGAAATACATAAAATAATTCTGGGCATTTTCTGTGGCTGAATAATGGACTTTGTAAATACCACATGTGACTATTAGATCAAATGAGAATACATAGAGTTCAATATTAATTGGTTTAGTATCAGCTGATGGCCCATTTGCAGGATACAATGAAATTATGTTATCAATATAATGTTTTATTGACTCCTTGTTTTGCAAAATTAAATAAACATAGCATAAGCACTTACAGTTGTAAGTTGTAGCAGGGAACAGGGTTTTGATTTGGAATTTGAAAACAGAATTAAAGGTTATTGAAGGAGACAACAGGCTGTGGCATAAGATTTCTGCCAGCATTTTTTAAAAATAACTAAGTGTATCTGGGTTTTGGGAGGAATAAGAACCAAAAAACAGAGATTTGGGGGAAAGTGGTGTAACATGCTTTTTTTAAGAATGATGCCAATATTAGCAAATCCTTTGATTAAATAGCTTAGCTTGCTTTGGTATGGATATATTAATTTTTTATTCTATAATTTTTCAGTGTCTTCTTGGTGTTATTTTAGATACTCATTAAAGAGTGGTGAACAAAACTAACATAGTCCCTGTCTTTATGGAGTAAGCAGACAAAACCCCAATATAAAATTATAATGCTATGAAAGAAAAGATTATATTAGCATGAAAGAGAAAAATGGGGGCACCTGATCTAGTCTAGGGGATTAGGGAAGTCGTATTTGAGTTGCTAGTTGAAGGGTAAACAGGAGTTAGTGAGGCAAAAAGGTTTGGGACTGGGTGATTGTTGAAAGGTGAGAAGGAGTAGCATGTGTGAAGATCCTGAGGTAGGAAAGAGTGTTGTAGAGCTGGAGTAGAGTGCCAGTGGAATCAGAGCAGGTAGGTGAATGGGAAAACATCGTGATGTGCTGTGGCTGGTGTAGTATGGATCTAGGATTAAACCCTTGGCCACATGTCAGGAAGCCCTTCTGAGTGCTGAGATCTGAATCCCACACATAGCCATTGGTTAAAATAGTGGAAAGGGGTTGAGGCGTGAAGGTGATGGTGGTCATGTGCAGGTCTATTGTGAATTCTGTAAAAGATAAATTCATTTTAGAAAAACAGCCATGCATAGAATTAATTTCAAAGTGAAGAAAGAAGCAGCCTGTAGCCAGCTTCAGATGGATAGTTTGTGGCTCAAGTCCATTCTCCAAGTCTCTGATTAATGGCCTTTTGTGTCCATGTTGTGCCCACACACATTAGTAGGTGGTGTGCAGATGAGCTCTGTAAGATGGTGCTTGTGGCACATGCAGTGCTTATCTAGTCATATTCATGTCATGGAATAAGTAGAATCAAAGCAATGTTTATAATTTTATCTTCTTTTTTGGCTGGTCTTGATAGAGAAGACAAGGAATTCCTGCCCTTCATCTTCTCTGAATAAACAGACAGCAAACCCCAGAGAAGAAAGGGCTCTTTACCTCCCTATTTCCTGCTTCCCAGTCTCTGCTTCTTTTACCCTCTTCCCTTTCTGCTCCAACTTTTTTCTGTGACATTTTGTCCAATAGTCGGCAGAGGGCGCACAAATGCACCAAAATTCAACCTTTATTCCTATGGTCACAGTAATTTTATTGTCTTTATCTCTTTATCTTTACATTTTTCAGAGACAGGGATGCATTTTAGCCTTTTCTCTTTGTAATATTTCCATCGAGGGCAAGTATTCCTTACCTATTTTGTAAATGTGGGCAAAAGTTACTGTCTAGATAAAAAAGAGAAAAGGATTGTGTTCCTTAGATATGGGAGGAAAAGGTGTGCCCATGTATGTGTATGTATGTGGCAGATCTCAGAGTTGCTTGTACCCTGTGTGACTCATTTGGAAAGGACTCATTTTGCCAATAACAATGGAGACAGTTTGGGCTCCTGTCCTTTGCTCTCCCTGGGCTGTTGTCCTCACAGCAGCTGGCCCACTTCCTGACATTCCCTAATAATGAGGATGAAGTGGCTAGGAGATTAATCTTCTTCCCCAATTTGACTTGTTCACTGAATTTGCTCCTTGCTGAAGTCCAAAGAGAATTATCTCCTCTTAGCTGTGCGGTCTGTCTACTCTGCCCAAGGTCAGGGAATCCAGCTGTGGCCTGTCTGCCCCCAACATCACTGGCCATAGAGAGTGATAGGCCTATGTCCAAGACAGTTTTGTGGGTGATGTGTGAGAGGCAGAGAAGAGCTAGTTTAAGCTCCTCTAAAGATGTCTTGGTGTGCCAGTGCAGACAAAAGTGGAGACTTTTTTGTGTCAATGACATAGTCAGAGAAGACATCATGGACCAGCTATAGGGAATGAGGAGATATGCAACTTAGTAGTCTTCTGACAAAAGCCCACGTACTTTACATTCATCTGCCTCTAGTGCCAATCTTCTTATGTCTTTTTTTAAAGATTTTATTTATTTATTTTTTTAGATAGAAGGGAAAGGAGGGAGAAAGACAGGGAGAGAAACATCAATGTATGGTTGCCTCTCGCACATCCCCAGCTGGGAACCTGGCCCACAACCCAGGCATGTGCCCTGACCAGGAATTGAACCAGCGAATTTTCAGTCTGCAGGCCACTGTTCAATCCAGCAGCCAGGGCCTAATCTTTTAACCTGACTTTTGTCCTGGCTTGTTCAAACAATTCTGGTGCCACAAAGAATATCTTGGCAGGTGGTATCTTGGCAGGTGCTAGCACATTAATAAAAGTTCAGGGCACTTTATAACCAACTAGTCTCATAAGGATAACTAAACACAAGGAATAAGCAAGGTTTAACTTGGCATATTCTGCCTATTATAAGGCATCAGGCACAGTTATAGCTCCTCATAAGTAATAGTGATGGCTCCAAAAGGCTGTTTTTTAATGTAAATTTCCCTACTATTAGCAGGTTTGGAAAAGAGCTGTATTGAATAATGGGCTATTTAAAAAGCAGAATAATTTCTCAATAAAATGCTTTTTAGCTTTTCTATTTCGGGCTTTGTGGTGCCCTCCTCATCTTGAGGATCCACGTGCTCAGTTTGCATGTTAGTTTGAAAACTCAGGAGAAGCATTTTTACTTTCTATGCCAGCAAAACACTAATACTGTAAACACAAACGGCATTTTACACAGTAACTGTTTCAGGTGGAGTGAGTGGTGCTGTGAGCATGCTCTCTCAGATAGCTTCTGTATGATGGAAGCAGCATTGGGAGTCAGGCCCAGGTAACTCCTTGGTTTGTGGGTATAAATAAATAACTTTAAAAAAAAATGTTTGTAGAGCTAGAGTCATTCCTCTTCTTTCTCAATAGACTTGCAATCTGAACCTGAATACTTATCTTGCTTGGTTTTGTATCTCTAAAACAAGGGAAACTTCTAGTGCCCAGTCTGTTTAATCAGTAATTCTTACTTCCTTTTCCCTACTATTACATTTTGGGTTTACTTGTACTCCAGTACATTGAATTTCTAATCACATCAAATCCTATTAGGCTACCTTCCATTTATAAAAGATTAGATTCCCTTACACCTCACTGCCTAGCAGGATTTTCCTCTCCACAATGTGGAGTATTAGATTCCCTGACATGGGTTGCTGCTTGTTCAGTTCTGTTTGGTGCTACATAGCATCTGATTCTTTTCCTCATCAGCAGTCACTAGGTTGTTAATTATACACGTGAAGATTCACTTATTTGGCACATTCTCTAATGGACAGCTCTCCACAAGCTCTGACTGCACACTTTAGTGACTCAGGCAGCCATATCTGCTCACAGGTTCAGATCAACTCAGCTGTGAGATACTGAGTACCTGTGCTTCACAGTCTGTGCTAGGTACTATAGGGTTTGCTAGAGTAAGGGGAGAATAATTCTTGCTCTCAAGGAGTTTACAGTATGCTGGGGTAGGGACAAGGCAGGGCAGTGCATAAGATTGTCTATGTGCAAGAAGGGTAAGTGTTAGTTTTACAACTTTACTGGTAATTTATTATGTGGCATATTTAATGCAACTTTGTAGACAACATATGACTTATAATGCCATTATTACCCTACTCTGTTCCATAATGAAAAAAAAACACTATGAATCATAGTCATGTGAAAAGTAGACATTTTATTGAATTCCACTGCAGATATTGGTAGAACTGTGATAAAACTCAGAGATCCCTTAACACTTTCAGTCCTGTTTTCATATGTGTGCTAACATGATATTAGAAATCATATGATTCTGAGGTATCCATCAGGCACAATAGAGTAATTAAAATTAAGATGTAGACTGCTCTGTAACATGTTTTGACATTAAATACAGGCAAGAGTCTATCTCTATTTTTCTTTTTACAACAAAATATTGCACCATTTATTCATATTTGGAAGGAAGGGAACTAAAAATAATACAAAATGATGTGGAAGTCATGGAATCCTACAAGCAACAGAAAGGGGGAAGGGCATTACCCATTGTGATCTTAATGCTCAAGAGTTTCAACGTGGTGGCCGAGTCACAATCTTGTATCTCACATTAGTATAAATACTACCTAATTCTTTCTTCATATGGCTTCTTTTTTTGTTTTAAAAATATATTTTATTGATTATGCTATTACAGTTATCCCAGTTTTTCTCCCTCTGCCCCCATCCACCCAATCCTCCCCTTAGTTCATGTTCATGGGTCATATATATAAGTTCTTTGGCTTTCCGATTTCCTATACTATTCTTAACATCCCCCTGTCTATATTGTACCTTCTGATCATGTTTCTAATCCCTGAACCTTTCTCCCCCATTCTCCTCCTTCCTGCCTTCTCCCACCTGATAACCCTCCAAATAATCTCCATATCTATGATTCTGTTCCTGTTCTGGTTGTTTGTTTAGTTTTTTTTAATATATTCAGTTGTTGATAGTTGTGAATTTGTTGCCATTTTAATGTTTATAATCTTGATCTTCTTTTTCTTAAATAAGTCCCTTTAACATTTCATGTAATAATGGCTTGTTGATGATGAACTCCTTTAGCTTAACCTTATCTAGGAAGCACTTTATCTGCCTTTCCATTCTAAATGATAGCTTTGCTGGATAGAGTAATTTTGGGTGTAGGTCCTTGCTTTTCATGACTTTGAATACTTGTTGCCAGTCCCTTCTTGCCTGCAAAGTCTCTTTTGAGAAATAGGCTGATAGTCTTATGGGAACTACTTTGTAGGTACCTCTTTGCATTTCTTTTACTTCTTTTAAGATTCTCACTTCATCTTTAACCTTTGGCATTTTAATTATGATGTGTCTTGGTGTGGTCCTCTTTGGGTCCTCTTAGGGACTCTGTGCTTCCTAGACTTTTATGTCTATTTCCTTTACCAAATTAGGGAAGTTTTCTTTCATTATTTCTTCAAATAAGTTTTCAATTTCTTGGTCTTCCTCTTCTCCTTCTGGCATCCATATGATTCAGATGTTTGTATGTTTGGGGATGTCCAATAGGATCCTTATACTATCCTTGTTTTTTAAAAATTCTTTTTTTCTTCTTGCCTGGTTGAATGCTTATTTCTCCCTTATGTTTTAGATCATTGATTTGAATCCCATCTTCCTCCCCTCCAGTGATGGTTCCCTGTAGATTTTTCTTTATTTCACTTAGTGTAACCTTTATTTCTTCTTTTATGTTGTTGCTGTACTCAGTGCATTCTTTGCGCATCCTGATCACCAGTGTTTTGAACTCTGCATCTGATAGGTTGGTTATTTCCACTTCCTTTAGTTCTTTTTGTTTTTTTTTTCCTGTTCTTTCAGTTGGGCCGTATTTCTTTGTCTCCTCAATTTGGCAGCTTCCCTGTGTTTGTTTTTGTGTATTAGGTAGAGCTGCTTTGACTCCCTGTCTTAGTAACATGGCCTATTGTAGAAAAGGCACCTCTAAATTGTGTGGGGTGGAACCTTAGGTACTTGCCAGGATGGGGAAACCTGCTTTACTGCTTTGTGGCTTTATATAGGGCAGGGCTCAGAGAGGGTATAAAGCCACTACCTGGCTTCTGGAGGTTTGCCCGATACTCGCCCTGTGTGGCTGGCACCCTTCTGGCTGTTGCCCTGGTGCTAAATCCCAGAGGGGGTGGACCTGCATAAATTTTATGTCCTTGTGGACCATTTAAATGGAAAATCTTGCTGTTTCTTCCAGCACCTCAACCCCCATTGGTTTTTATAGCCAGAAGGTAGGGGATTTATCTTCCTGGCACTAGAACCCTGGGCTATGTGGTTTGGCCTGGGGCTGGGATACCTCACTCCCCAGGTATCCTTCCCAATTTTTATCCATCATACATGAATGTTGGACAATTCATCCTGCTGCTGCCACTGCCTCTCTGCACCACACAGAATCTCTGCACCTCTCCACCCTTTTCCACAACTCTGCCCCTCCTACCTGTCTAGATGAATGTGGCTTCTTTAAATCCTTGGCTGTTGGACATCCATACAGCTTGATTTTCTGAGGGGTCTGGGTGTTATTTGTTTTGAGATCTAGTTGTAATTCTTTTGATGATTGCTCAAGGAGGCAAAACATGTGTACATATGCCTCCATCTTGACTGGAAGTCTTCATATGGCTTCTCATTCCTTCAACACTTACCACATGCCAGGCACTGTTCCAGGTACTTTGTTGTAGCATATCATTAATTGCTCACCATAAACGAACCCTCTCTGCATTTGCTCTCTATAAAAAGAAACCCAAGTTTACTGGCAACAAAGGGATGTGTTTTTCATCTTTCTGCCAACTCAACCAGAGTGTTTCATTAATGCCAAATTTCTTATTTGATGTGAACAGTACTTATAGCATAGTCTGAACCTTGAGATGACAAATATTGATCTCAAAAGAAATGTAGTTTAGAAAAATGCCTAGGTAATAAGAGTGACATTATTTGATATAGGAGTGAAATAAAACCCAAAACTTTGGTTTAATTATTTTTCTTTGGCTCCAAAATATTGTACCATTAAAAAACATGTGGAAGGGAGGTAACCAGAAAGTAAGGCAAAGTTGAAAGAAGTGATAGGACCAATGTTTTTGCAATTTAATCAATCTTTTCTAACTAGTGAAATGCATATAGTGTGTCTAACACCCAGAGTATGATATCTGTATTTCCTATTCTAATTGTGTAGCATAAAGAGATTTTACTAGACTGGGAAAGTGACAGCAACTTTCAAAACTCATTTTTCATAGGTGTATTACTATTCAAACATGCAGAACATAAAAGTGTTTCATTAGAAAATAAAACATTGATCTTTCAACCAAAATGTTCTACGTTGACTTATTTGACTAAGGTTTTTACCAGTTATTGGGGGGCTTTTTGTTTTCTGAGGTGTGTCCTTGTTACATAGAGGTTAACATACACACATCAATGCAGACTTTATCATTCTGTAATATTGTCTCTAAACCATTACTGAGCTCCTACTATGTGTAATGCATCATTCTCTTACCCTCTCAAACACTCCTACTAGGGTATATACTTCCATAATTTAACTATATTATATTTCATTGTCTTTTGAATCCAAGACTCAAGGCTATGACTTAAAGATTATGGGTTCAGAGAAACAGTCAGTCACAATGTGCCCTACTATTCCTTAGACATTCCTTATTTCATAGTGCAGTCTCCACTGTCCCTCTTGTGCTGATTTTTTGCTATGAATACAATACAGTCAAAGACTATACTTTCAGAGATCATTTCTATAGTTCATTACTAGAGAAGTTTCTCTGAATGTGTAGAGCACCCAAAACCATGAGGAGGAGGTGCAGTGTTCTCTCCTGAGTGTGAAGCTGGCTTTCGGTGTTGCTTTCGCGACTGCTAATAGCCATTGATGATCGTTCTTCTCTTCCTTTGGAAGAGTTAGAGGGACAGAACGCAGTCTGAGTGGTTTCTTAAAAAAAAAAAAAAGACCATACAGTCAGTCACTGCCTCAAATCTTGCCACCCCGTTCACATTATTAGCATAATGGCAAACATTCTGTACCCTTCCCATAATTCACATAACCACCATGCAAAAGGCATCATTAATAAATTGTTTAGTGTGACCTTTTGCACACTAGCACTAATAATTATTATCAAAGAAGCCTAGTAAACTAGACTGGTAATTATCGGAGATTTATTTGAATGGACAGCTAAGCTATTCTTGGCAAGTTAGTCAAGCAGTTGTTATAACACTCATACAAATCTGTCTTAGGAATTGGGTTAATTAGGATAATTAATAACTGTTATTTGGCCCCTTGTCCCAAGGTATTGCCTTAGCATTATCAAAAAGGTAGAGGTAGTTTTTTAAATAAAAAAGTTTGCCTCCCTCTTCTAAGAAAGCTACTTTTGAAATCAGTAAAACTACCCAACCTCTAAAGATAGTTCCCTCAGAGAAACCCTTATTTTTATGGGACCTTCTCCTACTTCAGAAGGATTCAGAGTCAGCAAGAATAAGCCACACTGAAAAAAAAAGTAGTTAAAAAGAGATGCTAAATAGTCAGTTCCCTGAGGCAGCTGCTTTTCTTTCAGTCACCTGTGAGAGCTCTCAAGGGGCCAACCCTCTGGCTGCCACTTTTTTCAGAGCCTGGCTTTGTTTTTTGCTCATCCATAAACTTTCTTGCTTTGTTCTCTAGCCTGTTCATTGTATCAGTTTCTTTTCTCCTAATTTTTCCTTCACAAGGGAGTTATGAGTTTTTCTTGCTTGGGTTTCTTCCCCTCTGTGGTAGATTAAAATTTCCAAGAATTAAATCTGTTGGAGGCCTTTTTTTTTTAAATTTAAAGCCTAGGGGACCATCTAACATTGCCTGGTGGTGGTTTTGCTCTTTTTTTTTTCAAAAAAAAAAGGGAAAGGTGTTAGTTCTGAAAAGCTTTATTTTCTCTTCCCTAAAAAAGTAAAGGATAAAAATCCAAGTTTTTTTAAAAATCTATATAGCTCAGCATATTAAGTTGTTTTCCTTAATATATTGCAAAGAAAGGAGAAAGGGAGAGGTTAAAATGAAACTGGTTTTCTCCAATGAGGTCATTCTGTCAGAGGATATTATTATTCTTAAAAAGTATTTGAGGACTTTCAGCCAAAATGGAGGTGTAGGTAGATACACAGCACCTCCTCACACAACCAAAAGAAGGACAACAACAAATTTAAAAACAAAAAAAAAACCCAGAACTAACAAAAAATTGAACTGTATAGAAGTCTGACAACCAAGGAGTTAAAGAAGAGACATTCATCTAGACTGGTAGGAGGGGCAGAGATGGCCAGCCAGGCAGAAAGGAGTCATGGCAAGGTGGCAGGTGGAGGACTAGGTGAGGTGGTGGCTGGTGGAGTGGGTGGTCCCACATTTGCATGCAAATAAACTGGGAGGAACAACTGTGGAGTGAGACACACAGTACAACCCAGGGTTCCAGTGTGGGGAAATGAAGCCTCAAAACCTCTGGCTGAAAAAACCTGTGGGGGTTGAGGCAGCATATGAAACTCCCAGCCTCACAGGAGAGTTCATTGGAGACACCCACAGGGTCCTAGGACCTATGTAAAACCATCCACCCGGGAATCAGCACCAGAAGGGCCAAATTTGCTTGTGGGTAGCAGTGGAAGTGACTGAAAGCCAGCAGAGAGCTGAACAAGTGGCATTGTTCCCTCTCAGACCCTCCCCCCACATATAGCCCCACAATACAACAACATGGGTTGCCCCACCCTGGTAGGGCTATACCTAAGGCTCTGCCTCTTACTAAATGGCAGGTGCCCCAAGACAAAAAACATAATAATAATGGCCCAAATGAAAAAACATATCAAAGTTCCAGAAAAAATACAACGAAGAGACAAAGAGATAGCCAACCTATCAGATGCACAGTTCAAAACACTGGTAATCAGGATGCTCACAGAATTGGTTAAGTATGTTCACAAAATAGAGGAAAAAGTGAAGGCTATGAAAGGTGAAATTAAGGAAAATGTATAAGGAACCAACAGTGAAGGGAAGGAAACCTGGATTCAAATCAATGGTTTGGAGCAGAAGGAAGAAATAAACATTCAACCAGGACAGAATGAAGAAACAAGAATTCAAAAAAATGAGGAGGGTCTTAGGAACCTCTGGGGCAACTTTAAAATGTTCCAATGTCCGAATCATAGGAGTGCCAGAAAGAGAAGAGGAAGAGCAAGAAATTTAAAACTTATATGAAAACATAATGAAGGAGAACTTCCCCAACCTGGCAAAGGAAATAGATTTCCAGGAAGTCCAGGAAGCTCAGAGAGTCCCAAAGAAGTTGGACCCAAAGAAGCACGCATGAAGGCACATCATAATTACATTATACAAGTTTAAAGATAAGGAGAGAATCTTAAAAGCAGCAAGAGGAAAGGAGAGAGTTACCTATAGATGAGTTCCCATAAGACTATCAGCTGATTTCTCCAAAGAAACCTTGCAGGCAAGAAGGGGCTGGGAAGAAGTATTCAAAGTCAGGAAAGGCAAGGACCTACATCCAAGATTACTCTATCAAGCAAAGCTATCATTCAGAAAGGAAAGACTGATAAAATGCTTCCCAGATAAGGTAAAGCTCCAGGAGTTCATCTTCACCAAGCCCTTATTATATGAAACGTTAAAGGGACTTATCTAAGAAAAAGAAGAAAATAAAAAATAAGAACAGTAAAATGACAACAAACTCACAACTATCAACAACCAAACCTAAAAACAACAACAAAAACAAACTAAGAAAACAAGTAGAACAGGAACAGAATCACAGAAATGGAGATCACATGGAGGGTTATCAGTGGGAAAAGGGAGGAGGGAATGGGAGAAAAGGTACAGGGAATAAGTAGCATAAATGGTAGGTAGAAAATAGACAGGGAGGTTAAGAATAGTATAGGAAAAGTAGAAGCCAAAGAACTTATCTGTACGACACATGGACCAAACTAAGGGGGTGGCCAATGGGGGTGGGAGAGGTTGTGCAGGGTGGAGGGGAATGAAGAAGGGAAATGGGACAACTATAATAGCATGATCAATAAAATATATTTTAAAAAGTATTTGAGAATTTTCATAATACTTTTGAATAGCAAATTGATTCCTCTCTGTTTCTTTCATAAAATAAGGAGAAGGGAAGGATACAAGGAAGTGAGGGAACTGAGGATATTAACTGGACACCAAATCTATGTCAGTTCCTGGGCTTCATGATTTTCTTATATTAACTCACTTAATCCTCACAACAGTCCTGTGAGATTGGACACAATATTATACTAGTTTTACGATGAAGAAGCTAACGTATATAAAGGTCAAGTAATTTTTCTGAGGTAATACATAATGAGAAGTTTAACCCAAGTCTCTCTGATTTAGAGTTCTTTCTTCTACACTAGCCAGAGCAGAGTTTCTCAGAAAAGCAAGACGCTTCTAGTACTTTACAAATTCCAGCTACCTAGTTCACACCCCAACTCTTACTGACTAGAAATGCCTATTTCTTCTTGCTTCTCTGACTCTTTGACAATTGAAATTTTTAGATCAGGGGCCAGCATTCTGGCTGACCCATAAAATTCAAGTTTGGGGACAATTCTGGTGAAAATATTTTAGTAGAAATCATTAGGCTAATTCCTTAGAAATGGCCACAACAGTTTTTTTTTCCCCATTCACACTGGAATCTCATGATCAAGAAAAGGCAGCTTCCTTTTCTATTTATACACAGTTGGCCTTTTAAGGAAGAAAGACATTGTATTGACTGAAGTGTCTTGTTGATGCTTAGAGACTCCACATGGGAAATGGAAGTGGTTGGTGTCCTCTGGGTATCCCTGTGCTAGTAAAACAGGACCATGTTCTGACATCTTAGAAAACTGAAAACTGGCAAAAGGGGGCTATTCTATGCCCAGTTCTCTGGTGTACCCTTATGATATTTAGAATGAATATTGTATATTTAGAATGAATATTGTATATTTAGCATTGTGTTTTTGTGTGTGGCCATTTGCCTAGTCCATAAAGAACATTCATTTATTGGGCAAATAGTTATCAAATACCTACTTCCTGCCAGGCACTTTTATCTAGGGTTCCAGAAGGAGCAATGAGCAAAACAGACAAATATTCCTAACATCATAGAGTTAACATTCTAGTACAAGGAGAGAGATAACAAATAAAATAAATAATTGAAATATATGGTATTTTAGAAATAAATGCTATGGAGGAAAATAAGGCAGAAAAGAGGGATTGCGAGTATTGGAGAAATTTTGCTAATTTAAATAGGGTTGTTAGGTAAAGCTTCAAGGAAACCTAATTTTATTCCCTATCAGTTTACAAACAGACTCTTCTCCAGCCAGGGTGATAGTTCATTTGTTCATTGGTGCCGACCCTACTACCATCTGTTCTATCCTGTCAAACATGAAATACATGTTTCAAAACAAAACAGACATTGCTACTACCGTTATGGAGCCCAGAGTATAGCACAGGAGACATACAGTAAAAAATGATTACACAGTTAATGACTTGCAATCATAATAAGGGTGATGGAAAGCAGTCCAAGTACTAACATGCACCACACATGGAAGCCAGTACAGAGCTACTAACTATTAGACAACACCACTGAATATTTGGTCTCACTGGATTATAGGAGAAAGGACCATGAAGACATGGTGACAAAATAAATCTCATTTGGTTTAGGTCGTGTCTAAGGATCCATGATTTTGTGATTTCAAATATCTGATTGCCATAATCGTACATAGATACAGTCAGCCCCCAACACAGCTAATTACTGGCATTTGATTTTAAACACATGCATATTACTATACTTTTCTGGAAAACAAATAAATGACTGAGAAAAGTGATTTAAAAAAAGCATTAATGAAGATAATGGATGATTTTCAGAGCAGCATGTGTATTTGTTTTTTCTTCTTTTGTAGTGCTTCCAAAGCGTCAAACCTACCTAAAATGAAAGATTGTAGGATAAAAATGCATCCTTTTTATTTTTAAACCATGAAGAATATTTGAATGAGGAAATATATTCTTCTCCTATAAACTATGGGCTAATAGCCTGGAACTGGTACTTTGGTTTCCTAAAAAGTCCAACAAGATGAGTCAATTACGGATGCTGAAACATTTTTATTTTTAGTCCGTTCTAATAGCGATTCATTCTCTGCTATGGTACATTAACTGGAAAACAAGATGAAATGAGAGTTTTGGCACCTTTAGAATAATTGACTATATTTACTAGATTCTTTTTTTTTAATTTTTTAAAATATTTTATTTATTTATTTTTAGAGAGAGGACAAGGGAGGGAGAGAGGGATAGAAATATCAATGCGTGGTTGCCTCTCACGTGCCCCCCGCTGGGGACCTGGATCACAACCCAGGCATGTGCCCTGACTGGAAATTGAACCCGCAACATTTTGGTTCACAGGCTGGCACTCATCCACTGAGCCACACCAGCCAGGGCTATTTACCAGATTCTTAATATGCAGACAGGCTGATGGGTGGGGGATAGAAGAGCAAAAGAATAGGTAAGGGAAACGTGCATGCAGGAGAGTGTGACTTTCCTTGAAGTCATGACTTTTAAATTGACATCTGTGGAATACAATTTAGCTAACTTCTCTTTTTTTTTTCAGTTTGTTCTTCAAGTAGACACACTTTGGTTACTTATGCTGATTTCTGTCTTTAGGTGTGATATGCTGTTACTTTGGTGACAGGACTAATTAGCTGTTTACAAATAAAGAGTACAATTGGCAAAGCTGTGATACTCTACTCCATACAATAATCTCTGGCAGTCTCGAATTGTCTTCTGTATCAGGGTGCATTGGTACCATGTTAACTGGCCTCTTCCCTTTACTTTTCAGTAGAACTACTTTATTGGGGAGGCATGTTACTTTTCCTTTTGGTCTACTCTTCCTTCAGTGGCTCTGCTTGCTTATCTGGTAGTCTTTTTGGAAGTTCCAACCCAATGCCAATCTGGAGTGGAGTTGGTTATACCACAATGGAAGGCATCTTTGGGAAGGATAGAAATGTTTTGAGCAATGCAAGTTGAGGTTACATGGACTGCTAAAACAAATATAATCTTATGCTTTGTTAACAATGCATAATTCCCTGATTACTGGAGGTGTTAGCCTCTCTGAACTTTTGGCTGCTCTCATTAGATCTGGAGTATTATGTTCAATTTTGGATGCCTTATTTTAAAGAGAACACTGACAGACTGGAGTAAGCTTCAAGAAAGGTTAAGACACTAGTAAAGGGTCTAGAGACCGTATCATTTGTGGAACAACACTCATATTGCTTAATTATGATAAATGTCAGTTGCATGAAGCCAACATTATTATTGGTCTGTAGTACACTAGACAAATGTGTTGAAAAGAAGGGACTAAAAATAAAATGTCATAAAAGCATAAAACGTTTTTCTTCTTAATGGATTATGAATTGGTTACTTTTAGTAAATATACAAGGTGGGGCAAAAGTAGGTTTACAATTATGAGTACGCAAAACATAGTTTATTCATTTTTTTAAAAGATTTTATTTACTCATTTTTAGACAGACAGGAAGGGAGGGAGAAAGACAGGGAGAGAAACATCAATATGCGGTTGCCTCTCATGCACCCCCAAGTGGGGACCTGGCCCACAACCCAGTTATGTGTCCTGACCTAGAATCAAACCAGCGACCCCTGTGGTTTGCAGGCCGGCACTCAATCCATTGATCCACACCAGCCAGGGCCACAGAGTTTATTCTTATATTATTTTTATTAATAATTGTATTATTTTCCATATGAACAACTACAAACCTACTTTTGCCCCACCCAGTAGTCCTCCCTTATTTGGGGGGAGGGATTGGTTTCAAGAACCTCCAGTGAATGCCTGAAAGTTTGGATAGTATAAATACATACATACATACATACATATATCCAAACCATGTATATACCCATATATATATAGTATATTATATATACTATATAGTATATGCATTAAAAACACATATATTCAAAAATATATATATATGCACTATGTTTTTTCCTATACATCCATACATATGATAAAATTTAATTTATAAATCAGGCACAGTAAGAAATTAACAACAAATAATAAGAAAATATAACAATTATAATAATATACTATAATAAAAGTTTTCTGAATGTGGTCTCTCTTTTTCTCTCTAATAATCAACCTGATAATTTAGATGGCTACTAAGCAATTAACAGGTGGAAAGTATATATATACAGCATGAATCCACTGGACAAAGGGATAATCCATGTCCCAACATGACATAGTGGGTCAGCACAAGATTTCATTATGTTACTTGGAACAACACACAATATAAACTTTTGAATTGTTTAATTCTGGACTTTTTCATTTAATATTTTAGGCTGTGACAACAGCTTTTACATACTCATCATGGAAAATCAGTTCTCAGGTGTAAAACCAAAACCTGATGGATAATTGGGGGATCAGTGGGATTTCCCTTCCCTTTGTAGAGTTCACTGTATTTAATCTTATCGTTAAAGCCCAGGTGGTCACCACAGTAAGAGATAGGGTCCTAGAACAAGTTGACTAATGGCTAGTATTCTGTTTTCCATCTTCTTGACACCCTTTGTAGCCTTCTGTGAGGTTAGAAAGGAGTTAATATCTTGGAAAAACCTTACAGATGGCTTATTTTTCTCTTCGATATAGTGAGATGAATATAACATTTCGAGGTTTTTCTGGTGTTTTGGGCTCTTTTTCTAAAAGGAACTTCTCTAGTGATAATAATAATATTGATGATGATAATAATAATCCTAAAGGACAGAAAAATATTAACTTATGAAATGGTTGACTGATTAAATGTATCAAATTTTATATAATACAAAAAAAAGATGGTTGACTGGAATAGGATCCTTATCATTTTTAGAACATATTGGGAGAGGTCATTCATACCTTTATTTATTCATTCTCTATCTCATGCCTTTTTCATTTATTACAGGGGAGAAATATTTGCAAGGGAAGAGATTAAAAACTAATCTTTGCACAGAAACACAATATGTACATTGTTGGCTTAAGTCCTGTAGTAGACAAAGAGTCTTGCTTCACAATCATCCATGCCCTGTTATTTAAAAGAGAAGACACAGAACCATCAGTCTCAGGTCAGAGATGGTGATTTTGAATAAGCCAAGATTTCTCTTGTTTCTTCTTGCAGTCTTTCCTCACTATATGGGATCGGGCCTCCAGGGATGACATATGTTGTTAGGGAGGGACTAGGGCTCCTGCAGCTCCTGGAAAGCAGTAGGGTGGCCCAAGAACTTTCAGCTTCTTCTGGAGAAAAGGCACAGTGCCAGGTGGATCAGAAGAAGAAGGGAACACGCATAAAATGTACATCCTTAGAGTCCATAAAAGAAGTAAGGAAAGCACTTGCTCTGCTTCCTACCAAGTGTGAAAATTTTATGATAATCTCTTTTTTAAGGCCTAGAACAAGTGAGTCTAACATGCTGGGATAAGTGAAGGTCTCTAACTACAGGCTACTGCAGGAAATAGTTCAATCTTTCTTTCCTACCCCTGACAAGGGGACTAGGGAAAGTTTTAAGAGGCTATTCAAGCTAGGGTCGACTTGTGAGAGGACGCATCCTTACGCAAAGGTAGCAAAAAGGATTTGAAACTAATGAACATCTGACCACTGGATAAAATCTTTACTTGTTCAAAAAGAAGTCTCTGTGGTTTAATTAGCTACCCCTTCAGACACTGATTTTTCTAGCACTTGTACTAAATGTAACTTGTGTTCCAAACTTTACAGAAGAGTCAAACCAAATCCAGTTGGATTTGTGGCTGTAGGGAAGTTGATTGATTTTATTAAGCATGGCTTATATTTTGGCTCCCCCTGACACTCATGCATAACTTGCAAAATCAAGAATTAGAGCAAGAGAGGAGAAAACTCTTTCCTCCAAACCAAGGTTTTCCTTAGTTTCATCTCCCCCTTAGATCAAATGTCTGAAGGCAGTTCTAGTAGCAAGTGTTACTACTGAGGGGGCCTCTTCTTGGTTGCTCTCGTGTGTCCAGAAGATATCTAGCTTTATAATATGAAATATAGAGATATTTGTTGAAGAAGATACAAGGTACAAGAAACATTGTACATAGGACAGGGATGCCTCAGTCCCTTTCAAAGTAGACACCTTGGGACCTCACACAGTTCTCCCAATCTCCATCAGTTGCCCTGTTGTATTCTCCTGAATCTCTTCAACAGTAGTCTGAAATCTCTTCCCTTTCAAAGGTGATTTTAGTTTTGGGAAAAGCCAGGAGTTTCAGGGCACCAAATCTGGGCTGTATGGGGACAAAGTCACCTGGGCGATTTGATGTTTCACCAGAAAACTCTGCATGATACATGATGCATGAGCAGGCACGTTGTTGTGACAAAGTTGCCAATCACCAGTTGCACATAGCTGTGGCTTTCTGAATCATCCGAATAATTTCCATGGAGAGATGTTCATGCTTAACACAAAATTTGATGCAGATTCATTGCTCTACTTGCTCAGTCATTTTGAATGGGAAGGCCATACAGTGCATGTGCTCATTCGCTGATTAGTACAGTGAGGTTGTCATTGTTCATACATGTGCATTCCAGTCCATTCTCCTTGGCTGCCAGGTTACATCGATGTTGTGCAAATGTTCTCATTTTATTAATAATGGCTGGACTTTTTCCGGATAGATGTTGTGTATCGTGGTCATAGCACAATGCCTCATTACAATTGTTTCTCTCTCTCTCTCTTTTTTTTTTGTTTTACAATTGTTTCTTCATCTACCTGTTCCCAACACTAGAAATGTGAGCTCCTTGAGGGCAGGAGTGGAATCTGATTCATCTCAATATCCCTAGCATCTACCATGGGGCCTGGGACACAGTCTTGACAGTATTTGTTGAATTGAATTGAACTATTTTGGCCCAGAGCTGTATTTGCTGCCATTTGTTCTGCAACAGATGGTCAGGGACATCCAGGGAGCATAAGGCAAATCTTTTCAATTGTGGGGAGGGCTCAGAATGATCTCTTTTTGCTTTGCCTTCTGCCTCCTCTCATTGCTCCCATTTACCATTTTTCACTACTGGTTTCTTACTCTTTGTGCAAAAAAAGGTTTTAAACATAGTGCAGGATTTTCTGTGACTTTTATGTCTTTCAACTTATGGCTGTTGGCTTTGTCATTTCATTCAGCCTTTATAGAGTACAGCCAAATCATATTAATTGAGACTAATTTGGGGGAAGGCCAATCGGAATTATAGATTTAAAAGAAATGCAATTTTATTACTTTCAAGTTCACATGGTAATAGGAAGTAGCCTAACAAAGCGCTTGCTAGGAATTTTTGCCAAGTAGAAGTCCTTGGACCTTCTTTAATGAATAAATAAGAATGATGTGCAATTAACATATTTATTGTTTGTAAATTTCTTGTAAAGTGCTTAAAAAAACACCTATTCCCTTAAGTAGTTTAAACACATTCCTTGTAATCTTGTTTACACCATATTTTCTCCAGCAAACCTTCTAAAAATAGATACAGCAGCCTAGCTCTACCTGAATGATCACTAAATATGAATTAGCAATGTCTGAACTACAAAGGTATGACTCCAACACGCTGAAGCCAGTAAGCCTGAGGAAGTGGGCAGAGTAGATTCTTCCTTTCCTATTTAGTTGTTAGTCACAGAAGCAGGGGCTTAGCATTTAGTTACTCAGTCCTATTTAGAGAAGAGAAAAGCTCCCTCACCAGGAAACAATACCTGCCATCATTCTAACCCCCCTCAATTGTCTAATGGCAGTTTATACTAAGGCAGTAAAAATCAGCCAATTTACCTTTTGGATGATTTCACTATGATCAAACAATCCCCAGTGGACAGAATTAATAGAAGATACATACTTTATTTTGATTGCCATTTATCTGTAGCAGTTATAGATGAGCAATTTAAGTGGCAACAAAGCAAGTCATTTGCTAGAATGAGGCTGTATATCACAGAGCTTTATCATTCAACTTTCTCCCAATCACTTAGCTAAAGACAGTCTGTTTCCTTGAGTGGGCCATACAGTCTGTTTATATAGTATCCCAAGAAACAGTTACTTTTGTTAATGATAGGATATTGACAAGAAGTGATTTACGGACATCATTTGCACTAAATTTATATTTTCCTTCCATGAGAAATTTAGTTGATGAAACTTATAGAATTCTGTTTTATGTTTCTGGGACCTCTTAGGAGAGTAACAGGAAGGACCTGGGCAAAAGGAGAGGAATGAGCACTGGCATGGGTGTCAGAAGAGCTGAGTTCTAAACCCATGCCTGGGTTTCTAATAACTAGCTGTGTTGCTTTGGGGTAGTTGTGAGGTTGCCAGGCCTGTTTCCTTGTCTTCAAAATATTGTGTGTGTGTGTGTGTGTGTGTGTGTGTGTGTGTGTGTGTGTATGAGAGAGAGAGAGAGAGCAAGAGAGAGAGAGAGAGGAGAAGATATACTCTAAGGCCTTTTTGAATCTTAATGCTCTGTAGGTTTATGATTCTGTGATTGTCATGACCCCAAAAAGGAATTTTTCAAACCTTGCAGTGGACAGCAGAGCACTGTCAGATTGCACTAATGATTTCAATAATCTTTGAAATGACCACATTTGGCAATAAAGCAACTAAAATCTCTATCATGATCAGAAGAAATAATTAAATTTGCATAAAATGATTTTTTTAACTTATGAAGTATAGGTCTCAGAAGGGACTATAGATTGAAAGCAAAAGCAGTAAGTCAGTCAATGGGTTTCCATTTCCTTCTATCTGTAAAATTAGACTGGGTGAAGGTCCTCTGGTTGAGGAAGCAGAAGTCTTAGGTTCTTACTCTGATTCTGCCATAAGTTGTCAATTTGATCTTGGATTAAAAAATTCTTTGGGCCTCAGTTTTCCATCTGTTAAAAAAGGAAAATAATAACTTGCCTATGCACTTTTTAAGTCTGTTTTGGTTATTGGAAGAGAGCATAAGTCAAGGTTCTGTGAATAATAGTTCCCATACCAATACAAGGTGCTATTTGAGAAAATAACTTTTTTTAATTGAGTCATTAAGATACAGAGCTCTACAGGTGTTTCTCACTGTGCTAGATTGTAAACACCTTGTTTAAAAGTATGGATTACATCATGTTCAGTGTGTGTGTTACACACTGATATCTTAATAAGCATTGACTTTTTTAGGTTTATAAGTGATACTTTGGATGAATAAAAATATAGGGATATTTTGCTTGAAATTAAGAACAAATTACAGTAACAGAGGGGAGGTGGGAAGGAATCATGGGCAGAAAAGGGGGAAGGGTTTTCAAGGAAAAAGTATAAAGGACACATGGACAAAACCAAAGGCAGGTAGGATTGAGGGTGGGAGGTGGGGGGAGTGTTGGGGGAAAATAGAGACAACCGTACTTGAACAACAATAAAAAAGAAAGAAAAAAGTAAAAATAAATAAAAAAATAGGGATAGAGGTATAGAGATGGAATTTTATTTTGTTTTTGACATAAGCAGTGCTCCCTACTGTCTAAATTCTTGAGAGATGTTGAAACAAATACAAATCTGGGAACCACAGCAGCCTTTTAAAAAAGAACTTCTTTGCAAATCTTACATTTCTTATTCAATTTATGAAAGAGACAAGTGAGCACTTCCTATCTCATAGACAGGTCTAACATAAGCTGTTATTCAATAACAAACAGTAGGCGAGTATCTGTTCTTTGCCAGGAAGTGACAGGCAGTGAAGACACAGACAGTAAAGATATGGTCCTTGCCCTTAAGGAGTTTTCAGCCTAGTGATGGTGACAAATAGGCAATAAAATATGTTACATGATGTCATAGAGGTAAGTATACTCCTTATATTCCCTAAGTCACCAAGTGATCACATTTTAGAACTGGAGAATCTGAGTCACAGGCCAACAATCTTGCTCTAAGGTAGCACTGTCCAATAGAACTTTGTGTTGATGAAAATTTTCGATATCTGTGCTGTCTAATTGGTAGCCACTAGCCACATTTGCCTATTGAGCACTTGAATTGTATCTACTGTAATTGAAGAACTAACATTTTACCTTTATTTTTGTTAATTTAAATTTAAATACCTACATGTGTCTATGCTATTGGACAACACAGCTGTAAAGGAATAATTGGGGGGGGGGGGCACAGTCAGGCTCCAAGGCAGTCGTGAGTTAAAATCTCTCTTATTGCTTTGTTTTTTATTGTTGTTTAAGTACAGTTGTCTCCATTTTCCTGTCACTGCTCCCCCAGCAACCCCCCGACCTCACTTACCCCTACCTCCCACCCTCAATCCTACCCTCCTTTGGATTTGTCCATGTGTCCTTTATACATGTTCCTTGACAGCCCTCTCATTGCTTTGGATCTTAGAAAGCCCTAGTCAAGCTTCCCAAGTCTTTTAATCCTTTTTTTTTATCTGCACACTACAGTAGCCTTTGACTGGCTCATTTCCATCTGACAGCTTTGAATTATGCATGAACCCTTGGATGAGGTTTTCCTTTTCTTCTCTTCTTTTTTCTTTCCTTTTTATTTTTTTAAGAAAAGAGATTCCATGACAGTTCAATCATTGCAGAGGAAGGAAATGGGATGAAGGAAAACTAGTTTATACATGCTTTAAAAATGTCTCAAATCTTGTCTTTCACATAATTTCAGATGGTGTGAGGTCAGATCGGTTCTCTTTAAGCTCAGTTTTCTCTCTTCTTACACAACATGCATGTACACACATGCATACACACACTTCAGCTAAGGCCTGCTGTTGGAGATTGGCCTTTTTTATTTCTATTGAATCAGAAATTAGAAATGTGTGGCCCTTGTATATATTTTACCTCTCATGCCTAAAACAAGACTTCACTGCACTATTTCTTTTTCTGAAAATACACATGGGGGAGAATGAGATAAAATATCCTAGTTGGGAATCTCAGAAAATAGACTACTCATAATATTCAATGGGAATTTACTTATAAATAGAAATAAATATTCAAGATAAATTAAGTTTGCGACCTGATGATCAGAAGACCTATCATTTGTCCAGTAATACACAGTTTTAGAAAGCACCTGCATGTATATTTTTTAGTTGATTCTAATAAGAATTCTGTAAGCTAGTTAGGACATACATTATTTCCACTTTATAGATAAGGAAATCGAGGGTCAGAAATGTTCAGTGATTTCTGTAAGGTCACACAGCTAGTAAGAACTACTTGTATTTTCATCATGAAAGCTCTGTATCACGCACCTTTCTAGGACTTCTATTTGAATTTTCTGTGATCTCTTCTAAGCTCATAACCATTTTGCAAAAACCATCATGGGGTGAGTTATAGCCCTAATGGAAGCTGTCTTTATGAGGAATAAGGATTTCAAATTATCAAGACACAAAGATACAAAAATTTTATATTTATATTTATATATATATATATATATATATATATATATATATATATATATATATATAATGTGTGTGTATCTCTGTGTGTGTGCACCTGTGTGAATTAAGACATAAATTTACACATATGTTTATACTGGGTTAACCACAAACAAAATGTTTCTTTGTTATTACATAGACACAGAATTGAGCAGTCCAGGATGAGTGAGTGTGCCAGTTTCCTTTGATACACGGTTGTGGGTATACGTAAGAGTGAGTGAAGAAAGAGGTGTCTTAGAGTATTTGAAAGACTGACCAGGAGAAAGCTGGGGAGAGAGGAAACTGATAACAGTATGGGAAAAGAAAGGTAGAACTCAACTATACAAATTGAGAGGTATGACTGCCTGACACAGTACAGTGTTATATTTCTGACAGCATTAATTTTTTGGACAGTTAAATTTGGAATTGTTCCTGGTTTTTGCTGCTGGGAGTTTGATGGTAGAGGAAAAGTGAGGTGTTCCCCCATCACTATTTCTTAATCTTCTTGCAGGAAAAATATTGTTCTACTTGTGTTCATCAAACTTGAACCTGTCATATTTAAGCAGGAAGGTATTTTTTTTTTCTCCCAAATAGTACACATAGTCAAACAGTCCTAATCACTTCTAGTTCATTTTCTAGAATCCTAATGAGGTGTGGCCCAGTAATATGAGCACAGGACACAGAGTGAGAAACCTTGAATTTTAGGTGCAAATACAACACTGCTTCTCTTTAGTAGAGCCCATGTCTCTTAATCTGTTCTGTTCTATTTTAATGGGTTTAATAATATTTATTTAGCTCATAATGGTAGCATGATGATTAACTAGGTGATGTTGGTTAAAGGAAAATATACATGATAGAAAAGAACATAAATGACAAGCATTTTTGTATTGTGTCCATTGCTAAATGCTAATTCGTTTTTCAGGATGATACAAATAGGAGGCACCTGCTCCATTGCAGGCACTAAGCACTTCACAGAAATCTTGCTGGCTGGAGGAGAAACAAAACTCTGTGCCATGAGTCCTACAGAACGTGTAGTGACTAGCTACCTTCACCCCCATTTTCCAACTTGTATATTTTTTTTCTGCCCATATAAAAATATTTCTTTCCCTTATGGTTTCTCTAAGTTTTAGTCATTTTTCTCTCTCCTGAAATCTTTTCTTACTTACAGTTACCCATACAAAATAACTATTGTGTTTCAGTTGTGGGGGGAAGTGATCCCTTTCTATAACAGTCTGTTAAGCATTTTGGAATTTTTTTTGTGATAAAATGTTCCATATGAATGCAAGGGGCTTTAGTAATTGTTGTTCTGTTGGTGCACTGCATGACTGCATTACAAATTTCTAATACTCTGACAATGTCAAGCTGCTGACAATATTAGCCACTTTATAAGGTGTAACTATGGCTTAATTGTGCATGGTTGTCAGCAATCTTATGTCAGATTGTAGCCTTTTACTAATCTCTGTTTTCAAATGAGGTCAAATTCTAACCTGCTTTCTCCTTCACCCACCTCCACATAAAATGAGAAGGTCTTTAGTATTTGGGAGGACCAGTATGGGTTTTAGAGAATGAGTGAAGATTTTCATTACTTCCTTGAATCTTCTTCCTTTCTTGGATCTTCTCATTTATGGTTCATGAAGCAATGCTGAAGAGCAAGCTCTGTCTTCCTCTGACACTGATTTGCTGCAATGCTTCAGTTCCTAGAAACTGAAGGCTACTGTGGATTTCCTTCAGCACTTAGTAATTTCAACACAACCAAATGCCCTTTATTTAAACTATAGTCATAATTAGAGGGTTGTCAATGCTAAGCAACCATGGAGTGTGATGTTGAAAAATGTTTATTGTGCCTCATTAAATTGGAAATTAGTTCTTAGAAAATCAGAAATAAATAATGTTTATATTTTTGTGACAGCAAATATAAATGCATGTTGTGTGTACACATCCTTGACTCTATGCTTTCCAGTGAACTGAGAAACCCCCGCCCTCTGTTTTCCATGGCAGTAATTACAATCCTATGGAGGATTTCATTGATCACAAACAAGAAAATGGACTATTATATTGCATCTAATTAGAAACATCAATATTAGAATCGAATGCATTCAGTATTTCTAAGAAACCATGTTACTTGTTTTTGTTGGTGTAATCATATATTACAGGCTTGAATAATGAGCTGGTATGAGAAAAATGAATTTAGAATGGTATTCCAAAGGCTGTTACTCCTTCATTCTTAAATAAGCTTGTGGAGGCAACTGGGTTTTAAGTGATGTATAATACAAATAAGGAGAACCAGATTTTTGGATGTTATTTGGTCCATAGGAACAGGACTACCTGCTACATTCCTTCCAAATATTTTGAAAGTCTTTTCAGCTGGCAGAGCTTCCTCAATATGAATTGTACTCTGCAGGCAGCCAGGAATACATAACTGCTAAGTAGCAGAGAATTGAAGAACTGATAAAATAGAATTTAGTGGAAAACAATGGGCCAGCTCAGGTTCTGAGAGTTCTGGGCCTACTCTGAGCCAGAAGTGCTCACGGAATGGGTAGATTCAGAAGAGCTCATACTGTAATACCCTGTGCCATTGCTTGTGGAATGTCTTATATTTGTTTCTTCTTATCAGTTGGACCAGTTTTATCAAATCATAGCTTCTGATATAAGAGACACAAGTCACCACTAGTCATCTTAGGTCACCTTGTAATTATGGTTGCTAGTGACTCTTAAGGACAATTGAAATGGTCACCAAGGTTCCAGGGAAGAAAGTAGCTCAATCCTGGATCCCTTGACCTATGCAACAGGGCCATTCAGCTAGGTATGGAGAACTATCTTCAGTTGGTGTGTGCCAAATTTACCTTTGAGTAACTGCTAGATTATACTCTCCTGACCCACTGAAAGTAGCCAAGAAAGTCATTCTAAGAAAAATAGGTATAAAGAAGGCTAATCATTTCTCTGTCCTTACCATCTTGTATTTGTTTTCCATGCCAGTAGCAGTTAATGCCAGGAACAGAACTCCAGGGGATTTTTCTTGTCCTTGTTTTTGTGGCATGTAGTAGTTGAGTCAGTATTTACAATAATATGGCTGCAGCACTTGTGTGTTTCTTTTCCTGGCTGTTTAAGGGGGGGATAACAGTTGGGACCTGCTTGTAAAGTACTTTGGTATATGGGAATAAAAGGAACTCTATGCCTGCAAAATAGCTTTATGTGTTGTAATTACATATTTGGGGGTAGTTATTGGACTCCAGGGTTTGTTTCATTGGCAAATGTGGTTGATAGCTATTTACTTCTCAGGTTGATTTTTGTTTATGTGGGCGAGATAGTGTGACTCACATGATTGGATTCATAATTTTATTTACTCTCAAGCTACTTTTACCCACACTGAGGTTATGTTGATTTTGCATTTGTACATAGAATAGGCATTACCTCGTTCCTGAGAGCTTTTTATTAAATAGAAATATTGTATTCAATGAAATTAGGAGACTTATGTAACACAACTACATAATATATGAAGAGAGTTGAAAGGCAAGAACTTCAGAGTGAAGTAAAGGGAAATACCAAAAATAAGCAAACTCTGTGGTCCTTGAGATCCTTGGAAAGGCTGAAGAATTGGGTGGAAATAATAATGTGGACTAAAAACAGGAGGATTGGTTAGATTCCTGTTAAAGAAGAGTTAAAATAGTACTTCCCAACTCATGTTTGAGTGTTGATCTTTCCTCTAACCCACATTAACATGAACAATTTACTAGCTGGTATAACCAGAGTGTATCTGACTCATCATGCACAGAGAAAGGGAAAGACTGCAATATGAAAAGACAACTCATATTGAATGGTGAAATCCCTGTCATTCCTTTCTACACCTAGCTTCTGGAATGCCTGAAACCAGCCTTATACTATCAGGCAAGAGGATGTTGTGTTTTCTTTTGGAGAAACTAGAAGACCCAAGAAATAAGACCTATGAAATTGACACTTAGGGCAATCAAAAGTTAAAAACCTTCCTTAATACTCAATCACTCCACAGCAAAGCCTATTAATCAAAAAACCATGGCAATATACAGGGAATTTCATGTCCACCTTTTTGGTGCTTCACAATGAAATATGAATGGCAAGGATGCCAAAGCAAGTTAATGGGGGGAAAGGAAGTTCTTTTCAAAACAAGTATTTCTGTAACAACTGGATATCTATACTAAATGAAAAAATGCTCAAGTACTACTTCATCCCATAAACAAAAAATAATTTGTGGACACAATGGGATGGGGAAGTTGGCAACAAGGTAGGTGGGAGCTTAACCCACAGGCTCATGCACCGAACTGGGACACCTAGCCAATCTTCCTAAGAACAGAGTGAACAGCAAATGAAATGCCAGATTATATGAAATTTGGAAGCCAAAGATTGCAGAGGACATTAAAAAGTGGACGGTAAGAAAATTTTGTAGGCGTGTGGGAATGTCACTGTACCCTGGGCCTGGAACTGCAGCATGGTGGCTGAGGTCCTGGTCCCTGCTGCTGCAGGAGCTTTGGAGGAGAGCCAGGTCAGGAATTCTAACTCCTTAGCTCCCATCCCTCCCAGATCAGGGAAGCCAGTTCCGCCTAGGTGAGACCTGGATACTTGAAATTATTGGGGAGATACAGATTCAGTGGGAGATATACAGCAGGGGGCATTCCCCACTTTGGACTGTGGTCGTTGGCTAGGAAAGTACCAGAGAGATCAGGGAGCAAGGAGACACCTAGAGATGGGAGAGGAATTGGGCAGTGACTGACCGTGAAACAGAGAGTCTTGGGACGGGTCAGAGTTGGTCTGTGTGAAAAGCCAGGTGCTTGTTAAGAATGGCAGCTCTCAACCAAGGGAAATTCTTAAAAAAAAACAAAAACAAAAACCCAGCACGCAACCACTGTGCAAGGACCTCTCGGGTGTAGCAGCCTGGCCAGCAAAGAGGGAGGAGGAGGGGCATCGCATGGACTGATCAGAGGAGGGTAGAAAGGGCTCAGTTAGCAGTCCCCAGAGAGATTTAATTTAATAGGGGAACTAAACTGCCGGGAAGGGTATTTGAGAGTGTGCAGCGCACAGGCCAGCAAAGAGGGAGGAGGACAGGTGCGAGTTGCTCCTAATCAGAGAACCTCAGGGAAGGTACAGCATGGTGGATTGAAGGCACCGGCCTAGTGTAGGTGGACAGTGGGAGCTGTGCAGCACTCTGAGGGCTTGGACTGGAGTCTGGGCCCCTGTGAATATTTTAGCCCAAACCTAGCCTTCATCCTCACAAAACCACAGAAAAGGGAAAAAGCAAAGCCCAGACCTCCTCTGCCTGCAGCATCCAGGGAGATCAGCAGGATTTGCTCACTGGGTTTAAAGTCAGAAAAATGCTTTTTTTTTCCTCCCAAGTGTGAGACTATAAGACCTGGAGCTGTGAAAGGACCAAAGACAGATCCAGAGAGAGATTAGAAGGCTAACAATTCGGAAACTGAGATAAATTTCGCTTTGCTATCCTACAGAACTTGCATTTTAAAATTTTTATTGTTTCTTTCATTATTTTTATTTCTTTTATTATTTTTTCATTTCTCTTATTTCTGTTTAGTTTTCTTTATTTTGTTTGTTAAATTGCACTGTTTAACTGGTTTTCTTTGCTATCCCTTTCACATTCCGTTTTAATTTTTCTTCTTTCACTTCACTCACATTCCAATAACACACTACTCTTGGTCTTTTACTTATTATACTTTTTATTCAGATCATATATTTCTTGACCTATTATTTTTGTTCCTGTATTATTTTAAATAATTGTTGTTCCATATTATTGTAAATACTACATAACACCCCTCCCTGGTCTTGGCCTGTTTCATTATCTTCCTGCACTTTATTATTCTTGTGGTAATGTAATTCTCTTGCACACTATGCCTAGTTTCTCTCCCTTATTCTCACTGTATCTCACCACCTAACCTTGCACAAACACCCTGTTTTCTGGATTCAGCTCACATCCTTTCTCCCCTCTAAAAAGAACCTTATCTCTTTTTCACCTTTTATAAAAAGTGGCTAGTTGGGTGAAATATTGTGGTTATCACTGTACTTCTCCAAAGGGTCTCCTATCTGTTCTTTAATTTTTGGTATATGAAATCCCATAAAATACTCTTCTGCTGTCTTAATCCATTCTGCTTTGCCCTGTAACTGATCACATACAAGATAAGGTGGGAAATGTGAACACAAATAAACCCACTGGAGGAGAAAACCCACCATCAAAGGAACCAGCAACAGGTAAAATCCAAGTACAAGAGAGCCTACACAAATGGAAGAAAGGGCACCCTAGAGCATCCAGACAAAGACATCAAAGAAACCATACCATTGAATAACATAGAAATCATACTAAAAAAGTTCACCCTAAAAGATACCTAGCCAAGCAGAGTATCAGGAATCACAGAAATAAAAAGAGACACCTAAAAGTGGGGATAAAAAGAAAAAACCTGCAATAAAAAGGAATGAAAGACTCACCAGTAAAAAGCTAAATGAAATAGAGGCAAGCGAACTATCAGATATAGAATTCAAAAGAATGGTGATAAGGATGCTCAAAGGACTCACAGACAACTGTAAGTAACTGAGTAAGAACTACAACAGTATGTAAAAGGAAATAAAAACTATAAACAAGAACCAGGAAGAAATGAAGAATATAATTTCTGGGAAAAAAAACCACACTAGAAGGAATTACAACCAGGCTGGAACAGAGGACTGAGTTAGTGAACTGGAAGACGAAACACCCAGGTAGTGCAGCTACATGAAAAAAGACTCAAAAGTATGGAGGTAGCTTAAGGGAAATGCAAGACAACGTGAAATGCAAAAACATTCAAATCATAGGAATATGAGAAGGAAAAGAAAAGGAGCAAGGGATAGAATCCCTGTTTGAAAAATAATGACAGAAAACATTCTGAACTTGGAGAAGGGTAAAAACCATGCAACTTCAGGAAGCACAGAGGGTCCCAATCAAGATACCAATAGAGGCCTACTCCAAGGCACATCAGAATTAAAATGCCAAGTTTTAAAGACAAGGAAAGAATCTTAAAAGCAGCAAGGGAGCTCTGGCTGGTGTGGCTCACTGGACTGAGCACCTGCCTGCAAACCAAAGGGTCGCAGGTTCAAGTCCAGTGTAGGGTACATGCCTGGGTTGTGGGCCCGGTCCCCAGTAGGGGATGCAGAAGAGGAAACTACACATTGATGTTTCTCTCTCTCTTCCTCCCCCTCTCTCTAGAAATAAATAAATATAATATTTAAAAGAATGCAGCAAGGGAGAAACAAGAGCTAACATATAAGGGAACTCCAACAAGTCTAGTAGCTGATTTCTCAACAGACACACTACAGACCAGGAGAGAATGGCAAAAAATATTCCAAGTACTGAAAAGCAAAGGCCTGCAACCAAGACTACTCTACCCAGCAAGGCTCTCAATTAAAATAGAAGGCAAAACAAGGAGTTTCCTAGAAAAAAGAAGGCTGCAAGTATATTCCTCCATCAAATCAGCACTGCAAGATATGCTAATAGGATTGCTGTAAGAAGAAGAAGAAAAAGAAAGAGAGAAAGGAACACAGGTACAAAGGGAGAAAATGAATAAGTACCTATCAATAATAATCTTAAATTTTAATGGATTAAATGGCCCAATAAACAAATATAGGGTAGTTGAATTGATAAGAACACATTATCTACATATATATTGCCTACAAGAGACCCACCTCAGAAAAAAAGACCTATACAGACTGAAAGTGAAGAGCCAGAAAAAAAATATTCCAAGCAAATGAACAGGAAAAATAAGCCGGGGTAACAATACTCATATCAGACAAATTAGACTTCAAAACAAAAGCCATAAAAAGAGACACGGAAGGACACTTCATAATACTCATGGGGAGAATCCATCAAAATACATAAACATTGTAAAAATATATGTATCCAAAATAGGAGCATTGAAATATATAAGGAAAATCTTGGAGGACTTCAAGAAAGATATAGACAGCAACACACTTACACTAGCGGATTTGAATACCACACTATCAAAAATGGTTAGATCTTCCAAACAAAATATCAGCAAGGACATTGTAGCATTGAACAACACCCTAGGTCAAATAGACTTAACAGGTATATATAGAACCTCTCATCCCAAAAAAGCAAGTTACATATTCTTTTGAAATGCACATGGAACATTTTCAAAGATAGACCACATAATAGGACACAAAACCAGCTTCAACAAATTCAAGAAAATTGAAATCATATTAAGCATTTTTTCAGACCAAAAGGGACTGGAATTAGAAACCAACCCCTAGGAAAAAACTCTAAAACACTCAAATTAATGAAATTGTATACTATACTATTAAACAGTGAATGGGTTAATAATGAGATCAAGGAAGAAATCAAAAAGTTTCTGGAAACAAATTAAAATGAACATACAACAATCCAAAACTTATGGGACACAGAGAAGGCAGTCCTGAGAGGGAAGTTCATAGCAATACAGGTCTACCTAAAAAAAATAGAAACATTTCAAATAAATAACCTAACCCTACATTTTCAAGAACTGGAGGAACAACAACACACAGAGTCCAGAGGAAGTAGAAGGAAGTAAATAACCAATATCAGAGCAAAATTAAATGACATAGAGACCAAAACAACAATGCAAAGTATCAATAAATCCAGGACCTCGTTGTTTGAGAAGATAAACAAATAGACAAGCCTTTAAGCAGACTCATCAAGAAATAGCCCTGGCTGGTGTAGCTCAGTGGATTGAGCGTGGGCTGGGAACCAAAGGGTCCCGGTTCAATTCCCACTCAGGGCACATGCCTGGGTTGCAGGCCAGGTCCCCAGTGAGGGCCATGTGAGAGGCAACCATACATTGCTGTTTCTCTCCCTCTCTGTCTCCCTCCCTTCCCCTCTCTCTAAAAATAAATAAATAAATAAAATCTTAAAAAAAAAAAAAGAAAAAAAGAGAGAGGACCCAAATAAAGAAAATCAGAAAGAAAGAGGAGAGATTACAACTGATACCACAGAGACACAAAGAAGTGTAAAAAATTACTAACAACTGTATGCCAAAAACTTTGAAAACCACGGTGAAATGGAAAAATTTCTAGAAACATATAATCTTCCAAAAGTGAATCAATAAGAAACAGAAAGCTTGAACTGACCAATAACAGCTGATGAAATCAAAGCCGTAATCAAAAAAATTCCCAGCACATGAAATCTCAGGACCAGATGATTTCACAAGAGAATTTTACAAAACATTTAAGAAAGAGCTAACACTTCTCAGACTATTCCAAAAATTCCAAGACAGGTGAGGACTCCGAAACTATTTTTACAAAGCCAGCATCATCCTAAGTCCCAAACCAGATAAAGACACAACAAAGAAAGAAAACTACAGGCCAGTATAGCTGATGAATATAGACGCCAAAATCCTTAACAAAATATTGGCAAACTGTATCCAGCAATACATTAAAAAGATCATATACCATGATCAAGTGGGTATACCCAGTGGTGCAAGGATGGTGCAATATTTGCAAATCAATAAACGAAACACATATCATAAACCAAAGGAAAGACAAAAATCACATGATTGTATCAATAGATGTGAAAAAACATTTGATAAGGTACAGCAGCCATTTATGAGAACACTCAGCAAAATGGAAGTAGAGGGAGTATTCCTCAACATGATAAAAGGCCATTTACGAGAATCCTACAGCCACATCATACTCAATGGGGAAAAAAACTAAGTTTTCCCACTAAGATCAGGAAGAAGACAAGGATGTCCACTTTCACCACTTCTATTCAACATAGTATTGGAAGTCCTAGCCACACTGATGCGACAAGAAAGAGAAATAAAAGGCATCCAAATTGGAAAGGAGGAAGTAAAACTGTCATTGTTTGCTGATGACATGATAGTGTACATAGAAAATCCTAGACTGCACCTAAATACTATTCAACCTAATAAGTGAACTTGGCAAAACAGCAGTATACAAAGTCAAGATTTAGAAATCAAAGGCATTTTTGTACTCCAAAAAGGAAATATGAGAAACAGAAACCAGGGAAAAAATGCAATTTCCTATAGCAACAAGAAAAATAAGATACCTAGGAATAAACCTAACCAAGGTAGTAAAAGAAGTGTTCTCAGAAAGCTACTCAACATTGAGGAAAGAAATTAAGGAAGACACAAATAAATGGAAGTGTATACCATGTTTATGGACCGGAAGAATTAACATCATCAAAATGTCTGTACTACTGAAGGCAATTTATAGATTGAACACAATCCCTATCAAATTTCTGATGACATATTTTGGAGATATAAAACAAACATTTCAAAAATTTATATGGAAACATAAATGACTCGAATAGCCACAGCAATTTTGAGAAAGAAGAACAAAGTAGGTGAGATCACTGTACCTGACATCAAACTATAGTACAAAACCACTATAATCAGAACAGTCTGGTACTGGCATGAGAACACACACATAGATTAATGGAACAGAATATAGAGCCCAGAAATAAACCCAAGTCTCTATGGTCAATTAATATTGGATAAAGGGAGCAGAAGCATAAAATGTATTAAAAATAGCCTCTTCAGCCAAGATGGAGGCGCAGGTAAACATATTGTGCCTCCTTGCACAACCAAAAGAGGAAAAAAAACTTAAAAAACAAAAAAAAATAACCAAAACTGACAGAAAATCGAACTGTATGGAAGTCTGACAACCAAGGAGTTAAAGAAAACACCTTCATCCAGACAGGTAAGCGGGGCAGAGCGGGGCGGAGCAGGGCTGAGCGTGCACTGCGAGACGGCGGTTTGTGGAGCAGTAAGGGCAGTGCTGCACCTGCCAGAGAGACCCGCAGACACGGCACCTGGTCAAATCACGGCCGGCGCACTCAGGGAAACCTGGGGAAGGCCGACCTGGACCCAGAGGGGCAAGACTGGTGGACTGAGTGGTCCCTCATTCGCATGCAGATAGACCAGGAGAAAAAGCTGGGGAGTGGAGCAGACCGTGCAAACCACCATTGCAGGGAAATAAAGCCTCAAACTACCAATTGAAAACACCTGTGGGGGGTGAGGAGGCAGTGGGAGAAACTCCCAGCCCCACAGGAGAGTTGATTGGAGAGACTCACAGGGACTTAGAACTACACAAGCCCACCCACCCGGGAAACAGCACAGAAGGGCCCAACTTGCTGTGTAGCGGAGGAAGTGACTGGGAGCCAGTGGAGAGCTGAACAAGCTCTATTGTTTCCTCTCAGGCCCCACCCCCACAGGAAGCATCACAGTACAGTGCTGTGGTTTTCCCTGCCCTGGTGAACACCTAAGGCTCTTCCCCTTAAAGTAACAGGTGTGCCGAGAAAAAAAAATGGCCCAAATGAAAGAGCAGATCAAAACACCAGAAAAAAATATAACTAAGCGACGAAGAGATAGCCAACCTATCAGATGCACAGTTCAAAACTCTGGTAATCAAGATACTCACAGGATTGGTTGAATTTGGTTGCAAATTAGATGAAAAAATGAAGAATACGCTAAGAGAAATAAGGGGAAATGCACAGGGAACCAATAGTGATGGGAAGGAAACTGGGACTCGAATCAACGGAGTGGACCAGAAGGAAGAAAAAAAAATTCAACCAGAAAAGAATGAAGAAACAAGAATTCAAAAACATGAGGAGAGGCTTAGGAACCTTCAGGACATCTTTAAACATCCCAAAATCCAAGTCATAGGGGTGCCAGAAGAAGAGGAAGACCAAGGGATTGAAAACTTATTTGAACAAATAATGAAGGAGAACTTCCCCAAGCTGGTGAAGGAAATAGACTTCCAGGAAGTCCAGGAAGCTCAGAGTCCCGAAGAAGTTGGACTCAAAAAGGAACACACCAATGCACACCATAATTACATTACCCAAGATTAAAAATAAGGAGAGAATCTTAGAAGCATCAAGAGAAAAGGAGGCAGTTACCTACAAAGGAATTCCCATAAGGCTGTCAGCTGATTTCTCAAAAGAGACCTTTCAAGCAAGAAGGGGCTGGAAAGAAGTATACCAAGTCATGAAAGGCAAGGACCTACATCCAAGAATACTCTATCCAGCTAAACTCTCATTTAGAATGGAAGGGCAGGTAAAGTGCTTCTCAGATAAGATCAAGTTCAAGGAGTTCATCATCACCCAGCCTTTATTATATGAAATGTTAAGGGGATTTATATAAGGCGTGGAGGGATATCAATAGGAGAGTGAGCGGGGGAGAGAGGAGGAAAAATTACAGAGAATAAGTAGCATAAACGGTAGGTAGAAAACAGACAGGGGGAGGTTAAGAATTGTATAGGAAATGTAGAAGCCAAAGAACTTATGAGTAAGACCCATGGACAAAAACTATAGGA